>APFE030129733.1:15032-30340 GCA_000404065.3 Pinus taeda
ATTTTCAGTGATTTCATCAAGACTGCATGTTTCCTTGTTTTCTTCTTCCCGTTTCTTTTCCTGCAATTGATTCTTATACAAGACCTTTTCATTGATATTACATCTCTGCTCCTAATGATTTTGTGATTTTCATAATCATATAAGCGATAACCAAAATCATTAACACCATATCCAATAAAGGTACATTTATTTGACTTTGCTTCAAGCTTTGTTCTATTTTCTTTATCAATATGGACAAAGGCCTCACAACCAAAAGGCTTTAAAATAGAGTAGTTTACCTTTTTACCTGTCCATACTTCCTCTGGAACACCATCACCCAAGGAACTTGAAGGCCCTCTGTTTATTAGATAAACAACAGTATCTACAGCATCTGCCCAAAACTGTAAAGGCAATCCTGCATGCAATCTCATCCACCTTGCACGCTCCATGATTGTCCTGTTCATCCTTTCTGACACACCATTTTCTTGTGGTGTTCTTGGAACTGTTTTCTATCTGCGAATTCCATGCTCTGAACAATACTTATCAAACTCTTTGCTGCAATATTCACCTCCATTGTCTGATCTAAGACACTTCAATTTCTTTCCCGTCTCAAACTCAACCAAAGCTTTCCATTTCTTAAAAGTATCAAATACATCAGATTTATTCTTAATACAATAAATCCAAGTTTTTCTAGTTGCATCATCAATAAAAGTAACATAATAACGAGAGCCACCGAGAGATGATACCTGAGCAGGTCCCCATACATCTGTATGCACAAGCCCCAATTTTTCATTCTCCTTTTCTTTCCCAACTCTGAGAAATCTGACTCTCTTCTGTTTTCCATAAATGCAATTCTCACAGAAGTCCAAATCAACATTCTTCAAACCCGGCAACAAATTCCTTGAGTGAAGAATCTTCATTCCCTTTTCACTCATGTGTCCAAGCCTATGATGCCATAATGCTGCATCTGCTCCTTTGGAAGTTAAAGCATTAACAGAGTTAGAAATACCATTGCATAAATACAATGTACCAACCTTCTCGCCTTTTGCTATTACCAGGGCTCCTTTGGTGACCTTCCAAGCTTTATCTGTGAAAGTTGTCACACAACCTTCACCGCCTAACTGCCCTGTTGAAATCATATTTTTATTTAGATCTGGAACATGCCTTACCTCCTTTAGTAGACATTGGTTTCCATTCTGTTGTTTTACAAGAACCTTACCCATTCCAACAATTTTACAGGGTTTATCATCACCCAAACGAACTTGTCCAAAATCTCCTTGAACATAGTCATGAAAGTATTTCTTATCAGGTGTGGCATGGAATGAGGCCCCTGAATCTACCACCAAGGAATCAGTAATATTTTCGAAAGAAAGAATCAAAGCATCTTGTAACACCTCACCTGTCACATTTGCTTCATGATTGTTTTCTTGCTGTGAATGTCCTTCTTTTCCCTTCCAAGATCTACAGTCTTTCTTTAGGTGTCCTTTCTTTCCGCATTTCCAGCACACTATCCCCGATCTGGACTTGGATCTGCCTTTCCTTGATTTACTGCGATATCCTGAGCTCTTTCCTCTCTCCATTTTTCTTCCTCTAGACTCTGCACTCAAAGCATTTCCCGATGTCTCACCAGAGCTTTTCCGTCGCATTTCCTCACTAAGGATAGCACCGACAACATCATCAAACTTTAAAGTACTAGATCCAGAAACAGAGTTATTAATGGCCATTACTAAACCATTCCAACTTTCTGGTAATGAGCACAAGAATAACAGAGCTCTAACTTCATCATCAAAGTTTACCCCTACAGAACATAACTGACTTGTAATAGTATTAAAATCATTTAAATGGTCTCCAATAGATCCACCTTCTGACATCTTCATATTAAATAACCTTTTCATAAGAAATACCTTGTTTGAGGCCGAGGGTTTTTCATATAGTTTCTCCAACGCCTTAATCAAACCCTCTTTCGTTGTTTCCTTTGAAATGTTGAAGGCGACTGACACTGCGAGGCGCAATCGTATTGTTCCAAGTGCCTTTCTATCGAGAAGGTTCCATTCTTCATTTGTCATATCCTTCGGCATCTTTGCTTTTCCGCCGAATGGTAGGTATAGATCTTTTTGATATAGATAATCTTCCATCTGCATCTTCCACAGCAAGAAGTTTGGACATTAAATTTCTCGACCCTAAACTTACCATCTTCCACCATTGCTCCCACTCGAACAAGGAACCCTCTTTTCCTATGAGTTTATCAGCCAAATAGACCTTCAACTCTGATACCAGTTGTTAAAAAATTTACTGCATAACATAAATAATTACCGAGAGGAATATATATAAGAAAATAACTAGCAACAACCATAAAAAGATGAACACTGTGGAATATCTGAATTCAGTCTCTTAGAAACAACCATAAACACATAAGTTTATCCGGGAAAACCCCAAATCCAGGGAAAAACCCAACCATAATGAAATTTCATTATCCTTGGCCAAAACCTTGGCCAACCTAACCAAGTGAGCCTTCACCACTCACTTCCCGGTCTTGCATTACAATGAAGTCCTTCTAGCCTTTTATAAGCTCCATTACATATAATACCACGGGCATAATACTATGGGTGCACAATACCATGTGCCCCAAAACCATCACTGTTTTACCTGATCAACTTTGACTCTATTCTGAGTCACGTTTACCTAATAGATAACATGGAACCTTAGATAATATGGCACAGGTAGCCATATTTGAACCTTTAAGTAGATGGCATTGGTAGGCATATTGGGACCTCAGAGTAGTAGAATATCGAAGGTCGGAACCTCGGTGTAGGTGGTTATCAGAATATGAGATCAAGCTCAAAATTTCAAAAGGATAGAACATCGGAGGTCAAAGCCTAGGAACCTCAGAAGGTTGAATATTGGAGTAGGTCATATGTGGACCTTTTAGCAAAGGGCATATCAGAATATCAGAAGGTCAGGGTGAGCTAAAAAAGGAGGAGGTAGTCTCTTTACTCTTATCCAAAAACAAATAAGGACCATTCCAATGCTTTGCAAGGAAAATGGGTCTTAACACAAAACATAATTTTTCAAAATTTCTCTTCAAGTCATGAGTTATTCTTCACATGTAAACTTAACATAAGAAACATAATATCACATAACTCATACAGGCATCATGAAGAGCATAAAAAAATATTTGGTGATGGAGTGCACCCCTCCTGGGCAACATCTCTAGGTCTACCAACATAACAAGACCATTCCATATATTTAGTGTAATATGGAGTACATAAAAGTTTGCTAATGAAAACAAGTGGCTATTTACCCTTCAAGGAAATTTTCTCCTGCAAATAACTCCAACATAAAACAGCAACACAAGGCATCTCCTACAAAGACCCTTTACTCCAACTGAAATGAGATTACATGAGCATATGAGCACTTCAATTCCACATTGAAGAGAAACAATAATTCTTTCCTCAACATGGCACAGTGAGAAAAGTAAACCTAAGATGAACCCTGTAAGTAATAGTTGCTGCAGTAGACTTCTGAAGGTAAGAAAACACCTACAAGCCCTTCTCCATGCTCAAACACCCTCAAGAACTGCTTCAAAACCTGATTGATCCATACACCCTTGGACTTGAACCTAAAAAAAGTCTCCTTATATATGCTCAAATCAGAAAATGGAGGTCACCATTGATCTAGAATGTCCAAAAACCCCTAGGTAGACTCTTCTTGAGCTCCAAAACACTGAAAAATCACAAAGATATGGCTCTCCAAGCTCTCCATTTAGTTTTGTTGTTATCCGTCCTACACATCAGATTAATAGTTTAACTATCCTACAAATTTGCCTTGTTTTCCACTGCGGAGGCAAAACATTCACCCATTGGAGGTGCAATTTGTTAGATAAATAAATTTCCCAATAATGCCTTAGCACCAAAAAATAAGGTCCAACATTGGATTTTATGGCGCATGTGGTCGAGGGTCGGGCTAATCGCTCGCCCCCACCACTCCACACGTGACTCTGCTTACCATGGTCATATTGGATCCCATAAGGCTGGGGGTCAAGCTAACAGTCCGCCCCCACTAGGCTAACACCCTATCCACCCGTCGGTGGTTCCATGCCTCTCCATAGAACCCGGGGTCAGTGTTTATCTCCGCCCCTCCACCTTGGCTCAAGACTATCCCCACCACGGTTTGCTGTAAACCCATATAACCTGGGGCTAGGGCTCTGAACAAATCCCTTTTCCCATCGTCTTCGTTAAAACTTTTGCCAGGGGTCATGTGTTATGGGTGATGATCATGGTCTATGGCTAGGCCCCGAGTCCCTTGCTCTCTACTCCTACCATGGTCATGTGGGATGCATGGTGACCAGGGGTCAGGGCTTAGCCCTAACCCCTTCCCCCAATTTGATTCCAATTAAAATTTAAATAAAAAAATTCCCTATGGTTATTGAGAACCATAAGAAGGATATTTGGCAAAGGCTTGGATTGTCAATTGGGAGGTTGGCAGTTCGATCCCGTTCAAACCTCTGTCTGATCATTGCCAAAATTTTAATGCACCTTGGAAGTGCCACATGGAATCATCCTATTTTTCCACTTCAAACCAATAACAAACAACCAAAAATCGATGAACCATAGCCTTCCAAGTGTAAGCATCTGGTTTTTCCATACCTGCACATCACCCTGCTGACTTAATTGTACAGTTACCCAGTCAGCAGACCTACTCCTTTTTTTAGTTGTTGGGTCAAACAATGAGAACGTAATAACTTGAGCATACGATGTCCGAATGAGTTTAAGCAAATGTCGTTGGATTTAGAATGATGAGCATTTCAACTTGATGTTGGTTTCAATACTTTTTGGGCACTTTCATTTTTGAGTTAAAATTCGATTACCTGATCACACCTCCCCACTAGGAGCTTTTGGACTCCAAAGTTTACTTCTCCTAGTAAATAAAATGAGGTTGAAACTCAAAATCACCCAAAAACTCAATCCAAAATGCTTACTTTTAAATTGTTGCCCTTTAAGCCCCAATCAAGGCACTTCACCCACCTTCTTTGTGAAAACCTATTTTCCTATTAAGAATTGAGCCAAAAATTCTTATCTTTGATGCAGGAACAAAATACGGATGAGTGGAATCTAAACATTCTCTTTAATCTCATCTTTGCATGGCTCAAAACAAATTCATCTTGAATTTAAACTGTTGAAGACAAACTTGACTCCATCTTGGAAATAAGAAGCAACATAAAACTTGCTTTACCATCCTCAAATTGAGCTTGTACACAAAAGTACACAACTGCAAAAATTTTCAATGACATAATTGGCTTTGCCTACAAAAACATAGTCATCTAGTACAATCTTAAAACAAAGATTTTATTCACAACAAGTTTTATCTTTAATACTTGGATCAATGAGTACATGACAAACTTGTAGACAAACTTGGATGACAACTTGTACATTCTTGAAAATACATACTTATTGCACATAGTGAAAATTATTGCTCTCTTTACTAAAGTACGCAAACAGGTAACAACAACAAGTAATTACAAATTTACAAAGAAACTTTACAAACAGTCTACCTAATCTTTGCCTCTCCTAGGCTTATGGGCTCTGTTTGCATCAAATTTTGCTTGAAGGTTGCTTTAGGATTGTTGTGAGTCCTCTTTTCTACCTTTTTCTTCCCTTGCATTAGGTTGCACAATATCTTTTCCCTTCTTGGAACAAATCTCTGGATGTAATTTCTAACATCATTCATTGTCATGCTCGTGCATCTTGCAATGGGTACAAAATAACTTTCTCTTTATTGTTGAAAAAAAAGCCCTCTCATGCAAAGGAGATTCATTATACTTGATGCTTAGAATTTGGTCCATTCTTTTAACCTTTAGCATGCATTTCTCACAGAAAACCACACAATGGTCAAATGCATCACATAAAGTACAAGGGTATATATTCCACATGTAGTCAAAATCACCCATGAGATTTATACATGTCTCTTGGGATGAAACTTTGAAGAAGTGGAGTGGACGATGGAATGCAAGGTCCTTTCAAGCATCCATCTCACTTGGGAGACAAATGAACATTGTCACCACCATCTTGGTGTGACATCTCATCCTCAGATGATTGTTGTGCCTCAAACGATTTAGAGCATTCTCCAAACTCCCTTTGACCATATCCCAATCCCTCATACTTTGGTCTCTCCTCAGCCACGATTGGATTGGTTATCCATTAGCCATTGATGTCTAAGCCTCCTCCTTCACAACACATTTTAGAAAGTATCTTCATACCAATTCCTTTGTTATGTTTCTCAATTGTTGCAAAAGAGGTTTTATGCATCTAAACAGAAGGAATTGTACTTGTAATGCTTATTACATCCTTAAACTTGCCATTCATCTTTTCAGCTTTTGATGGTGATGAAGATATTGCAGATGACTCTAGCCACCCACCCTTACCAACTGGAATATGGTGAGAATATTGTATATGCTTGCAAAATGAACATGCATCATCTTCCTAATATGGTCCATAACCACTATTTGAACTAAGACCACATACTGGTTATATTCTATATATTTCTTTTGCGGTCATGGGAGTGGAACTTTCAACAACTTGTTCATCAAGCACTTGCTGAAACTGAAGGCACACATGCCTCTTCTCCTCTTCAAACATCTCTAGCATTATTCTCAACTCATTGTTCTCCATACAAAGAGCCAAATTCAGCTCCTCTAGCTCTTGGAGACTCTTCTTGCCCATTCTTGCAACATGGTCAGATTATGCTTTCATACCAATTGATCTGAAAATGGGGGAGGTAATCTCTTTACTCTTCTCCAAAAACAAAAAAGGATCATTCCGATGCTTTGCAAGGAAAAATGGGTCTTAACACAAAACACGTTTTTCCAAAATTTCTCTTCAAGTCATGAGTTATTCTTCACATGTAAACTTAACATAAGCAACATAAGATCACATAATCCATACAAACATCATGAAGAGCATAAAAAAAGATTTGGTGATGGAGTTCACCCCTCCTGGGCTACATCTCTGGGCCTACCAACATAACTAGATTGCTCCATATATTTAATTTAATAAGAAGTAAATAAATTTTTCCTGGTGAAAACTTGTGGCTATTTCCCCTTAAATGAAATGTTCTCTTGCAAAGAAATCTCACATAAAAAAACAACATAAGGAATCTCCTACAAATACCCTATACTCCAACGAAAATGAGCTTACATGATCATATGAGCACTTCAATTCCACACTAAAGAGAAAAAACAAAGCCTTCCTCAATATGACATAGTGAGATAAGTAAATCTCCGTTGAACCATGCAAGTAACAGTTGCTGCACTAGACTTCTGAAGGTAAGAAAACCCCTACAAGGCTTTCTCCATGCTCAAACACCTTCAAGAACTGCTCCAAAACCTAATTTATCCATACACCCTTGGACTTGAACCTGAAAAAAGTATCCTTAGATGTGCTCAAATCAAAAAATATAGGTCACCATTAGATCTAGAATGTCCAAAAACCCCTAGGTAAACTCTTCTTGAGCTCCAAAACACTAAAAAATCACAAAGATATGGCTCTCCAAGCTCTACATGTAGTTTTCTTTTTATCTATCCTACAAATCAGACTAACAATCTAATTTTCCTACAAATCCACCTTGCTTTTCGCTACAGAGGTGACAAATTTGCTCGTCGAAGTTGTAATTTGTTGGACAATTAAATTTCCCAATAACACCTTAGTGCTGAAAAATAAGGTCCAACGGTGGGTTTTATGGCACATGTGGTTGGGGACTAACTACTTTCCCCTGCCACTCCACACCTGGCTCTACTTACCACGGTCACATTGGATCCCATAAGGTTGAGGATTGGGCTAACAGTCTGTCCCTGCTTGGCTAGCACCTTATCCACCTATCGGTGGTTCTGCGCCTCTCCATAGAACCTCAGGTTGGTGCTTATCTCTGCCCCTTTGCCTTCAATCCCGAGTGTCCCTACCACAGTGTATTGAAAACTCGTATAACCTAAGGCTAGGTCTTTGACCCAACCCCTTTTCCAGTTGACTCTGTTAAACCCTTTGCCTGGGGTTCTGTGTTATGGGTGATGACCATGGGCTGGGGCTAGGCCCCGAGTCCCTTGGTCTCTACTCCTACCGCAGTTGTGTGGGATGCATGGTGACCAGGGGAAATGGCTTAGCCCCAACCCCTTCCCCCAATTTTATTCCAATTAAACTTTAAATAAAAAAATTCCCTGTGGTTATTAAGAACCATGAGCAACAGAGTTGGTAAAGGCTTGGAATGTCAACTAGGAGGTAGGGTGTTCGATCCCGCCTGAGCCTCTGTATGACTGTTACTAAAATTTTAATACACCCTGGAGGTGCCACGTGGTATCCAATGATTGGGCCACATGCAATAATCCTATTGGTCCACTTCAAACCAACCACAAATAACCAAAAATCAACGAACTAGAACTTGCCAAATGTCAGAACCCGGTTCACCATACCTGCATGGTCACCCTATTGACTCAATTGTATGGTCACCCAATCAGCTGGCCATTCAGCGGACCTACTCCTTTTTTTAGTTGTTGGGCCAAATTATCAGAATGCAATAATTTGAGCATACAAAGTCTAATTGAGGTGAAACGAATGTCATTAGATTGAGAACGATGAGCACTTCGACTCGAAGTTGGTTTCAAGACTTTATAGGCACTTTCATTTTTATGATAAAATTTGATCACATAATCAGGAGGCCATCAGAACCTTGGAACCTCATAAGCCCTTATAAATTTCATTTTCTTGTAATCAATAAGGTATGCAAAGGAAAGGAATAAACAAAGAAATTCAATGCAAAACCAAGGACCAAGAGGACCCTTTCTCTCTCCTCTGCTAAGACACATCGTGGTAAGTTATTGGCCTTGAGGATCTGAAGTGGAAAATGGTGTCAGCATGATGTGGTTGTACGATGGACACATGGTATCTTGATTCTTAATTTTTGGTGGCATAATGGGGCAAATCATGGTGATACGTGTCACCACTAAGGAGGTGCCATGTGGAGATGGTGACGAGAGAATGATGTCATTTGGCGGGTCGAAATTTCGGAGGTTGGAGTTTTTGTAACTTCGTTGTAATTAAAATTAGTAGAAAATCTGATGCTAGGGGCTCTGATATTGTTTGCACTTGGTCATGAAGCCCAGAGAACCAAGGGCATAGAGTGAGACTTACCACCCAAGTGTTATGAAGTATTTTAGAGAAAGGAAATATTGGAAATCCTTTACAAAATATGTTGATAAAGGTTACAATAAAAGGAATTGTGATGGTAATTGGCATGTGGTCACGAGGAAACTGATACAACCAAGGGCACAAGGAATACCTTAGCACATAAATTGTTGTGAATATGCCATGTGGGATATATTTCAAGCTGGATATTTTTAAACTCCTCTGTAATTGAATTAAGAGGAAGTCCCGATATGGGGAGCTCCGATGTGGAGGCACTTGGTTGAGGAGACTAAAGGAACCAATGGGGGAGAGAAGTCAACAAAGGAATATTGGCCCCCAAAAGCATATGAAGGCCTTAGCACCTGAAATCTAAGTGGTTGGTCACAACTCTTGGTTATATAAAAAACTAGAAGGGGTTACATATGAAGGGACTTGGAACCTTGAGACCCCACAGTTTCGTAACGTATCTTTTAACAAAAAGTTAAGATATGGGAATCCTTGATACTGTTGAATAGAGGAGAATGAATCCCCAATCATAGCACATGGACCTATGCCGAGTAAAGCTAAATGGGGCTAATCTCTAATGGACTAAGGCCATCAACATGGTGAGATATCATAACTTTGTTTTAATAAAAGCTACGATGTGTGGAGCTCCGATACAGGACTGAGTGTATATAAGTGGATGAGTTGGAAACTGAATAAACGAGTGCATGAGAGTTGATCACAGAATTAATGGCGACTACGCAGATTATTTGGTCAAGCTAGAAAGGACCACAATTTTGCAAGGAAGAGTGTTGGACTTGCCTTAAGCTGAAGAAAGATACATTTGATATTCTGGTGAATGTCTCAGAAATTAAATGAAGTAAAGAGAAGTCATGTCAAATTACAATCAATCTCTATGGATCCATAAATAAGAATGGAGAGCCTCCTTGAGTGTGCAAGAAGACTAAGGATTTATTTCTTAGTATGGAGAAGTACTCAGATGCTTATTCTCAGTGGTTACTGTAGAAGTAGTGGCCAAGTTAGACACAACAATAGGATGGAGAGCCATGCAGAGGTACACTCGGGCAGTGTGGATATAGGACAACGGAGGCAACATCGACCAATGTACAATTGAGAAAAGGTAGGGGAATGCATCATTGTTGAGAGAGCTGTGAGGAGATCTTAATGTAAGTGTGTGTTGCTGCGTGTGAGGCCAAGTGAGCCTATTATACAGAGAAAGGTTGGAAAGAGCCTATGCAGAGAAAATATCTCGAGAGATTCAATTTTGTTGTGAAGAAGGTTGAACGATCATGTGTTGTGTGAAGAAGGCCAAGAGAGCCTGTGTTGTGGTGTAAGAGGCCAACAAAGTCTGTGGAATAGAAGGTCAAGAGATGAAGTTCATGTTATTTAAGAGAATAGGATATAATGCATCGAGAGGTTGTGATGAGTGATTGTTGTTGAGAAGAGAACTGAGTTATAGCAAAGAATGCAGAGAATAGAGTGTTGCATGGGCCAACGGTTGTGAAGAGAATAGAGTTGATATTAGGCAGAGTGGTTTCCCATGACAGAGAACATTGAGTTCCGTATTGTGTGTGGGTTGGAGCCTACATACAATAAGTTGGTGCTTCCATCTCTAGTGGGTTCTTGAGAAGGCTTGGGGAGTGGTGCCTCCTACAAGTTGGTTCTTGCAACAAATCCATGAAGTTGGTGCTTCACATGGTGCTTCTAGTAAGTTGGATAGGTGTCTACAAAAGGAGGGAGTTCGTGCTTCCTACTAGTGCGTGCTAGCAAACAATCAAAGGGAGTTGGTGATTCCTGCTAGTGGGTGCTATCAAACAATCAAAGGGATTTGGTTCTTCCTATGAGTGGTGGATCCCAAAACATATTGATGTAATAGAGTAGGTTCTCTCATTTTACATCAATATCAACAAGAAGATTTGGTGGTTTTTTCCTGAAGGGGTTTCCACTTAAAACCTTGTGTCTCATGTGTATGATGCTGATGATGTGTTCTTGTATGTTAATTTCATATTGTTGCCACATGATATGTTGTTATTGGTTATATGGATGGTTTCCAAGTTTAAATAAGAAAAATAAATTGGCATAAAAATTTAAAAATTAGCCTTAATACTAATTCACCCCCTATCAGTATTAACATTGTTAGCAATAGAATTG
This sequence comes from Pinus taeda, assembly GCA_000404065.3. Lineage (NCBI taxonomy): Eukaryota > Viridiplantae > Streptophyta > Pinopsida > Pinales > Pinaceae > Pinus > Pinus taeda. The sequence continues at coordinate 26,336 of APFE030129733.1, forward strand.
TGGGATGTCTCAAAGGTGATTAATTGATAACGATTCTATGGAAGATGAAGAAGAAAATAATATTGTACAAACTAGATCAAAAGGTCAAAATACGTCACCAAATCAAGCATCTTCATCAAATCCCAAGCCTTCAGCTCAAACAAAAAAAACTCAAACTATTGATAAAGCTACTTATATATCTAATGCTCTTCTCGTGGTAGAGAATTTGGATTATGATTTAGTTGAAGATACGAAGAAAACTAGAGCTAATATATCTTTATTTGAATTAGAAAAACTCACTTAACATAGAGATAAAATGATCAAATATCTAGCAAATGATTCATCTGAAAATTCTAATTCCAATAGAACTCCATCCAAAAGGATTTTAAATATTAATGCAACTTTAATTAGAGATAGATAATCTTCTTGTACCCCTCGTTTCCTTTTAACATTTGAAATCCACAACATGGACATGCATAATTGTATAGAGTATTAAGGGGATTCATCTAATGTAATTCCCTTATCTTTTGTTCAGAAATTAAACATGTTTCCTGCAAACTCATCCACCCAAATCATACAACTTGATAGATCAAGTGTAAAAGTATTAGGAGAAATTAAAAAATGTTTTAATCATATTTGCTTCAAATCCAAAAAAAATTCAGATCATTGACATTATTGTCAGAGATATTCTAGCATCATATGATTTAATCCTTAGCTGAGATTGGTCAGAAAAACTTAATGGTTATTTCTAAATAGATTGGTCTCCTTTATGACTACCCTTAAATGGTATACCAGATAAAATCAAGGCTGATCATGAACAACACATGAAACATACAGTTACAACATTGAAAATTCTAATGAGCCAAACAATTCTCCAGAATATTCATTAGGTAATTATACATTTAATACCTATCTCGGTAATTTCTCATCTGAATAATCCTCTATACTAGAAACTCAAATTGAATGCCTAAACTTTCTTCAAGTACAAACTTTAGATTCTAGGCAAATTTCTCAAGGTACATCCATCTTTACAACTGCTCAAGTCAATTGAACTTTATATTTTGATGGATCCAAATCTAATGAAGGATCTAGTATTGGTTGTGTCTTAGTTGATCCACAAGGAACATTTATCGATCTTGCATATGACATTTCCCTTGTAATAATAATGTAGTTGAATATGAGGCTTTATTGCAAGGTCTTCGCAAAGCAATTGCAATGGATATAAAAAACATCAAGGTTTTAGGTGATTTAAAAATTAATGAAAAAAATGCAATAAAACCATTCATTGTGTATCCAATATTTTGAAAAATTATAGGAAACAAGTATGGGACGTTGCTCAAAAATTTGATAAATTTGAGTTAGATTCTATACCTCGGTCTCAAAATTATGATGTTGATATGCTTTCTAATGTTGCATCAAAGCTACTACCAATTGAAAAATCCCCCCCCATAACGTTTTCAATTGAAATTCTTTTCAGACCTTCAATCCCTGACAATATTCAAAATTGGAGAGTATTTGATGACGATGATCAAATCAAATATTTCTTAACTCTAGAAGGTACTTTCAAAGGATCTATTACTGATGAAGATCATAATACTCCTCAATTGCAATTAGATTTTTTGGATGACCAAAAAGGTTGAAATTTATTACAAAATCTATAATGTGATTGGAAAATTTATATGATTTTCAAAATAAATTTAAAGGGAGTAAAAATTGAAAAGGAAGTAGTGCTTCAATACAATTTGAAATTGTTAATCTAGGAACATTTAAAAAAAAAAAAACAAAAAAAAAAAAACCCCCTCAAAATATTAATTTGGGAAGCAATTGTACACCACTTGAAAGATCTAGATTTATCAAATTATTTACTAAATACAAGGATGGTTTTGCCTGGGCTTATGATGATTTGAAGGTTTATGATACTAAAATCATACAACATGTAATTCCAATTAAATATGATACTAAACCTTTTCAACAAAAATTAAGGAAAATACATCCTAGACTTGAGGGTTAGATAAAAAAGAGCTAATAAACTTTTAAGAGCTCGGATTGTTTTTCCATTCAGGCATTCATAATGGGTATCAAATTTAGTCTCGGTTCGAAAGAAAAACAAAGATATTAGAATGTGCATTGATTTTCGAAATCTGAATAAATCATTTGAAAAAGACACTTATCTTGTCCCTCCATTGGAATAGATCCTTGAGTCAGTTGCAGGATCTAAAATGTTCTCTCTTCTTGACGGATTATCTGGTTATAACTAGATTTTGTTCGTACCATAAGATCAAATTAAAACCACTTTTCGAACCAAATGGGGCACACATGCTTATAAAATGATGCCATTTGGATTAATCAATGTGGGGGCTACTTTTCAACGAGCCATGGATATTTCTTTTAATGGAATTATTAATAAATTCATGGTGGTATATTTGGATGATATCACATTTTATTCAAAGAAAAGAATTCAACATGTTGATCATTTGAGGAAAATATTTGAAAAATGTCGAAAATATGGAATCTCATTAAATCCCAAAAAGTCGATATTTATTTTCACTAAAGGTAAATTATTGGGATCTATAGTTTCTAAAGAAGGTATTGTTATTGATCATGATGGAATCAAATCAATCTTGGAATTCATTCTTCCTAATAAAAAATCTATGCAATATTTTCTAGGAAAGGTTGATTTTCTTTGAAGATATATTCCAAGTTTTCTGAAATAGTCAGACCAATGTAATATATGATTAAGAAGGATCATGTTTTTAAATAATGATCTCTAGAAAAATATTCTTTTGAAAAAATCAAAGAAGCCAAATTTGTTGCTCCAACGTTAATCAATCCAAACTTTGATAAAGAATTTTTATTGTATACATTTCCATCTAATATCTCTTATGCAACAATCCTCACTTAAATTTTTTTTTGAAGATACAAAAATTCCTATTTCTTTCATGAGTTTTGGCTTTTAAGGTGTTGAATTAAACTATCTAGAAATATGCAAGCAAGCTTATGTTGTTATAAATCAATCAAACACTTTAGACCTTTCTTGTTGAAATCTCATATTAAAGTGATAGTTCCCATCCTGTAGTTAGAATTTTGTTGGTCAGAAAGACTTGGGAGGAAAAAGAGAAAATTGGATGACTACAACGCGGGAGTATGATTTAGAAATAAAACCATCTAAAGTCATAAGAGCACAAAGTCTGTGTAAATTATCGACTAAATCAGAAGGATATCACCTTGAGGAAGATCAAAGTTCCAATTCTGAAGTAGGATGGTACAATGAATTTGAAATGAATCAATAACAAATGTTGTATGTACTTGTACCAACGAATACATGGTATGCATGTATAAATTTTTTTTTAATTCATATTACTGCGCTGGACCATTTTGTTAGCGCTTGGAATTCACCTAGGCTGAGATAGACAAACTCTCAAGGCTACATCAAACCATTTCACCTCATAGCTAGCCCTACGAGGTATGAGAAGGCTCTCTCGGGTCAGATTCGGTAGATCTTTCAATATGATAAGCTGACCAATTAGGATCAAAGATATTAGGCTAGTAAATTGATAAGCGGGGTTGATTTAAAGATTTTTTGGTTTTTTGGTGGCAATTGGATGGAGTGCAATTCAGGGTGCGAGATTGAGCACAGTTTTTGCAGGGGGATCTTTGGGGCAAGGTAGGAGTGAGCGCTGATGCCTTAATCTGAGATGGATGATCAGGGATGATAGAGAAGGAGCTAAAGAGGGCAAACAACCATTAGAATCCTCTCTAGACAGTAGAAAACATAAATTTTGAACAAACTAAAAAGCTGAGCATGTCAAAGCATGTATTCAAACTTTACCACTTCATCTGTCCAAATAGAAGCAAAAGAGAGATGTAGAATACATAAAAAAACTTACAAGAACATGTAGAGAATACACCATCAACACTACAATCCACAAGAATCCACAAGGATGTCTGCAAAACCCTGGCCTTCTTCCTCTTGAAATTGCAAAGATAGATGTACAATATACAATGAAACTTTCTCCCACAAGAGTC
>APFE030129733.1:51298-68542 GCA_000404065.3 Pinus taeda
ATATGTAACATACCTCCTTCTGGCGCGGGCACTCACTACCTTGGACTCATGACCTTGACATATTTTGACTCAAAACCCTAGACCTAAGACCTGGACCTCAAGGACAAAAACAAAAACAAGTATGACTCAATTACATTGTAGTATGACCTGATCCAGCAAAGCCAAGAAGGGAACAAAGACTAGCTCCTCCATTCAGTGTTATAGCATGCCTAGTGGGATGCAAAATTGACACTGATGAGACACCTAACTATGCATATGCAAAGAGCTATTGATCACTGATGGAGGGCTCAAGACCGACACTAACACATTTATCAATTAAAAAAATAGCTTTATGGTTTAAATGTTCTAAGTATCAATCAGTTGATGGAATTCTATTTAGAAAAATTATGATGATGTTTTACTAATATGACTTGAGAAATCTGATGCATAAAAGGTTTAAGTGGAATTACATGATGGACCTTTTGGTGGGAATTTTGGAGGAGAAACCACTGCACATAAAGTCTTACAAGTAGACTATTATAGTCCCACTCTATTCAACGATTCTTTTTCGTATGCAAGGAAATGTAAAGAATGAGAGCAACAAGAAAAGAAAAAGGACTGACTCCTCCTCTTCAACCTTTTAAAGTTGAAGGACCATTCGAACAATGGGGATTAGATATCATTAGTGAGATTAATCCAAACTCCAAAAAATTAAATAAATAACTTCTGAGATCTACTGATTATTTCACTAGATGGACTGAAGCAATTCCTTTAAAAAAAGGCAACAATGAATAGGTACGATATTTCATGGAAATCCATATTATCACAAGGTTTCGAGTTCCATTATCCTTTGTATTTGATAATGCTTCATATTTTTATTCTCTTATGATGACTGAATTTGTCCTAGACAAAGATATCAAGATTAAATTCTTGGCTTACTATTACCCTCAAGGTAGTCTAGTAGAATCCAAAAATAAAAACTTGATTCAAATTCTGAAAAATAATGTTCAACATCACCAAAGGAATTGCCATAATCAGTTATCTAACACCCTATGGGTTGATAGAGTCACTCCTAAGAGAGCATAAGGAAATTCTCCATACTTTCTGGTATATGGTAACAAATCCATTTTTCCACCAAATATTTTCTTGCCATATATTTAGTTAGCTCAATCTGGAAGGCATAATTTTTCAAGGATATGGGTTTCAAATCATACACATTGTTTAAATTGGAAGAAGAGCGACAAAAAGCAAAATCTAAGTTTCATGAACATTAAAAAATTATCAAAAGATGGTTTGATAAACATTTAGCATCTAATAGTGACTTTGTTGTTGATGACATAGTTCTCAAATGGGATAAAAGACGTGAAGAGAAAAGAAGGAACTCTAAATTTTAACATCTTTGGATTGGTCATTTTCAAATCTTTTCAAAAATTGGTCCTTCAACCTACAATTTAAAAACATTAGAAGGCCAAGCAGAAAATTTGCCAGTAAATGGGAAAATTTTGAAAAGATATTTTTCATAAATGAAAATATCTCAAGAACATATGTAAATATTCAATTTTACTAAAGAATGTTGGTATCCTAAAAAGTTATTTTGTTTTCATTTTTTTCATTTTCAGGTTTCCTATACGTACGCTTTCTTTTCATTTATTTCCTTAGTTGTAGAATTACAACTGTGATTACATATTTCAAGAAGCATATTTTTACCATATATTATCTTGTGTTTCAAAATAAACTAAATTTTAAGGACAAAGTATTCTCGAAATATGAAGAATCTAGAAATACTTGATGTTACTTGAGTTCTTACTCAAACTTTCAATAGTATGGAAAACGATTGATTGATCATTTTATGTTATTAAGAGTTCCATCATCTCTAAATAGTTTAAAGAAATAAACCAAATTCTTTCAAGAAACAAAATAATACAATACATAGTTTGAGTTTCTTTTAATACATCAAACTATTTTCTATCAAAGAAACTGTCTAACAAAACTTGCTTCTATCACTTGGCTATGTATGATAAATTTCAAAATCAATCATTAGCTAAAGAGTGACAATATGAAGTTTTACAATAAACAGAGAACAAATCATAACCCATTGAGGCTATGAACACTTATTGGCAGCAGGTTGATGTTTATAATCCAACTAAAGTGGATACTTGCACTCACAAAAGTGAAGGAATTAAAGTGTCAAAGAGAGATGATTATAATGAGAAAAAAAAAGAAAAAAAAAGAAAAAAAAAAAGAAAAAAAAAAAAAGGGGGATATTTGCACTCACAAAAGTGAAGGAATTAAAGTTTCAATGGTTATAATGTGAAAAAAATGACAATATTAAAATCCTAAACTTAGTGTTTAAAATTTAAGATGATGAATTTTATTTTATTTATTTATTTATTTTTCGTTCAAAGTAATTTCGTCAGATTTTCAGAAAAAATAGTGTTTACAGAAACCATCTCAACGGGCCCCTTTCCCTCATTCTGACCAGACTTGTTGAGATTGGGGCCTGAAGGAAACCGTAGAAAGCAGTTGACATCCATTATTTCTGATAGGCATTGTAGCCTTAACATACTAAACGAGAACAAAAATATAACCATAAGTAATGACAACATATCAAGGAGGGGGATTAGGGCGTATTACAGGGGGAGTTGCAAAGTAATCGACATGCTCATGCATATGAAAATCTATTTGTTCCACCCTCGCTTCCAAATTGCGAAGGTGTTCATTAGTGCGATGGTGGATGTGATGAAGGTTGTCCAATTATTCTAGAATTGTGCTTTGATTGTATTAGATGTCATTTATGTAAGCCTCATGCTCATTGTGATCTTCATAGCGGTGGTCCCTAAGAATATCCATGTTAATCTGGGTATTTTGAAGTTGGTTAGCAATGGTATCTAAAGTGGAAGGGGCCATAACATGGCCTAGGGACTGAGTTGGTGAGATTGTGGTTGCTTCTTCAATCTCGCAGTTGTCTGAAGTATCCGAGGGCAAGTTGTGTCCAAGCTCGGGATGCCTTGTGAGAAGATGGTTCCATCCCCCTTAATGAGGCCAACCTCGATGGTGTGGCATACTGAAGTGGTCGAGGTGAAACCTGTGACAGAGTGGGGAGGCCAGAGAAAGAATTTCAAAATATCCACAATAAACAAAGCAGTCGGACCCACGGGAGTGCAACTCTTGAAGGATGTATACCAACAACCATTAATCATACATAGTGACATAGGGGGATCCCACGATTACCCAGTCCCAAGGCAATAATAGGTTAATATCCTTCCTCCACTCCCATAATTCACAATTGAAAACACCCCTGCCTCCAGGTGGAAAATAACTAATACCCTTGTCCTTGAGCTTTATCTGGCAACTAAGTCACCTAGAGGGCGTAATAAGGCTCGGGATAGAACCCACCCAATGACAAAAGCTAAGAAAAATTACCAAAAAGAACTAAAACGTAGTGCAAGCCTTACTAGACGTCGACTGAACACCCCAATAATGATACCAAGCATTGAAACCTACATGAACAAATACATTTCCCCGGCCTATAGGTGTAAGCTATGAAAGCTTCAGAAGAAAACTAAAGGTGTGATGACAAAGTGACACCCCAACCACTCGTATTCTGGGGTCCTTGGGGCAATCCAGCAAACCAGTGCCAACCCAAACCAATCGAGCCCAAGTGTCCATACTATTTCTCACCGAAGGCCTTAACCCCGACGAGATGTTGTGGAATCCAGCACTAGCACCATTGTTCTCCTCCCTGTCTAAATTCATCTCTTGAACAAACAAATCAGAGAAGCTTTCACAAAATCCAATGTATTTAATGGAAAAGTGTGTGAACAATGTTAAGACTCGCTGGCATTGAGTTTTGGGATGACACATAATAGCATTATGAATGTGAACGTGGAGGTCGAAAGAGCCCCAATGGGTGCTCAGAAGATAGGTGGTAGCCATGAGGGTCACCCCCATTGGGGGGGAATTTCAGATGATGATTGAATTATAAGGTTCTAGAAATATAAAAAAAAAAATCATTATTTGAATCTTATTACATCAAATTTGCATTTCCTTAATTAGTACTTCTATTTTGATTGTTTTTACCAATGTCACTTGATCTAGTATCTCAGTGATAAATCATAAATTAGAGAAAAATTCTGAAAACTCTATTTTATTTTGAACTATAAATTTAAGCTTGACAGAGATAATTTTCTTTTCCAGTGTCGCCATTTATTGTCATGATTACAACAATCCTCTTTTGTTTTGTACATAAAGAAAAAAATAAAAGACCTAAACAATTTTTTTATTGTTTTTCCAAAAAAATTCAAAAAAAACTTTCAAAAATTTAAGGAAAACATCAAAAAATAGTTTTAAAGGTTAGAAATCAGAATCATAAAAATATTTTTAAGTCAAAGAATATCCGACCTCCTAACCTCCCAACCTTTCGACCTCTCGACTAGCAGGCTGAGCCAACTCCTAAATATCCTCAAGTATTTTCGCCTTACCTCCCGACTACCTGACCTACGATCAACACCCGACTCTTATATTCGGGGTCGAGAAGAAATAAAACTTCAACAAATATAAGAACTCCCGACAACGCAACCACCCGAATCCTTGAATAAAATAATATTATCATGCTCGAATTGTGTGCATTTCATTTTATTATGAATGAAATGAATTGAGTTGAAATTTCTTTGTTTCATGCTTAATGGATTTGTTTTGATATCAATAAGAAATTTCTCTAATGATATCTCAATTTACAAAAAAAGGACAATTGGATTACTCAATGGGAAGTTAATGAACAAATTAATTAACATTATGCTTAGGTTTAAAAAATCATAACTCCCTAAAACATTTCTCTTGCATGTTGTTTGATTCTATTAGACCTGGTTCAAAGAAACTTGAATTGAAGAAATATGATATCAGTTGCTGAAATTTTATGTAAGCAGGTTTAAACTACAAAAGATTCTTAAATCAATTTCAAATTTTTACTAGGAAAAATTTACATATTTTCTATTTTTTGTTTACAATCCACAAAATAGGGAAGAAAGGAAAATCGCCATCAACAAAACAACAAGTGGAGTAGATAAAGGAGAAGCTCAAGGAAATAGAGAATATATAGCCATAAGTGGTCAATCTCAAACCATTCCTCATCTTTGACTCTACTTACAAGACCCAGAAACAAAGGACGATAAGATGGGAGAATATTTTTTTATTTCTTTGAAGATAGAGGATGGTTAAAGGACGCAAGGTCTTCTCAAACAAAGAATAATTAGTTTGAAGGTATTAGAAGAATAGAATTACTCAAAGTAGGTGCTAGGGCTAGGATTTTCCCTTATTATGATATGGTTTCATGGACTTTTTGTCATATTGAAATTGCAACCATAATAATATCAAACCATAAAAAATTGTCATAGCCTCATGGAAGACTGAAGTCCTATCAACCATCTATAAGGTCAGTCCTTGAGAAATCCAGCTCAATGTTTATTTCCTCAAGAATTTTCAAAGCACTGTCTTCAAGAAATATGGAGAGTATTAGGCCAAAGTAATTGAACACTGACTAAATGAATAAAATGAAGGATTTAATCTCAAAGCTAATAAGGAGTATCCCATAGCCATTTTCAAGAAACCCATAAGATTTCTCATCAAAATGCTAACCATATTATTTGGGGAGCTAGATCCTTAACATTGTAAATTCAAATCGATTCCAATAATCCATAGCATCCTAAATGATGGGAAATGTCTCAATTGGGCTGATATTTTGTCACAAGACATCATAGTTGCTTTAAAGTTGTCATTATCATATAGCCCTGGATACAAACACATTTTCTATATGTTTTCTTATCTTATAGATGTTGCCATTGGCTTATTTTTTGATTTCCCCTCATGAAATGGAATTACCCCTTTGATCAGCAAATCCATATTCAAAATTATGCCCTTATCCAATCGAAGTCCAATTTCAAATTTCATTTTTATGATATTTTCCATTATGTCATGATTCCTTTGTATGAAGTCTTATTTGGTAAAATCGCTCTAGGAATTAGTCAAAATATGAAAGAAGGACTAGAGTCCATTGTTCACTAGTATGTTGAAGATTTATTTTCCTATATAAGAGTTTATGGGAGTGAGGTTGGCCCTCAACTCTTACCCCATTATATAATTGAAAGAATCACCCTAAGAGAAGTGGAAAATCAGGTTGTTTTAAATGACCAGACTAGTAAGTTAAGTTACAGAAAAATATTTGGCCTAGGTTTCCAATTAAATTTGGTGATATAAATATCACAGATAAAGGACATGGATTCATTGAAGAAGAATAACTTCAATAATTTTGGCTACATTCTTTATCTAAGTATGATTATGATCCTCATGGGATTATTAGCAATAATTATACAACAGTTAAATTTATGCAAATATTTTCTTTACTTAGGAGCCTCCCTTTGATGATATTCTCATAGATATAAATGATTTTCAGCAAACCATTGAAAGAGAAAAGATTTTAGATATTGAAGCAAGAGACCATTTACAAAAGTTTAGAGAAAATTTGCTTGAAAGTTTCTTAAAAGAAAAAGGTCTTCATCTCAATATTTCTTTTGAGGAATTAAAGGCTTCTGAATTGTTTCAATTTAATTTCAACCAAATCATTTCAGATCCTTCTATTGTCTCTCAAAAGGAATAAGAAGTTTAAATTAAGAAAATGGAAGATATTGTTGTTACAGGTAAATAAACAGGAGATCTTGAAGGAATGAAGAAAGAAGAGAATCTAGTAACAACCAAAGTAGCAAAAAATAAAAGAGTAAGTGAGCAAGAGATTATTTTTATCAATTCCCCTAAAGAAACAAAGCAGAAGCAACCAGAGAACATAGGAAGTCAAGAAATGGAAGTTTAAAAAGAGAAGAAAAAGCAAATATCAGGTGATACTATCACTTAGAAAATTAAAAAGGGAATGGAATCACAAGAAAGGATGGATATTTTTTCCACCACATCTACTAAGACTTCAATGGCACCTATTTCCACCAAGATCCCTTGGGAATCCTTTTTGTTCAAACCAATCTATGAATTAGAGATAGTTCCTTCTCTAATAGATTTCTTTTTCAATTCTTAGACCGAGTCAGTAGTGAGAAGAACAAAGGAAAGCATGATTCTTTAGATATTGTGTTTGAATTCAGTTGGAAAGTTCAAGGAGATGTAAATGAGAAAGCCCAAGAATGTTCCTAGGCCTTAGGAGCTTTTGTGAATTATAACCAATATCATCTAAATGAGTTTGTAGACTCATATGAAAATAGTCTACAAAAAATTAAAATGTTAGAGAAGAAATTGAAAAAGAAAGAAGTATTTAATGAAGAAAAATGGAAAAATTAATTTGCAACTCTGATTCAAGGTTTCACAGTAGAGAGAAAAAATCTACATAAAATTTTTAATGTGGAATTAAAAGAGTTAAATTCAAAACATGAGAAGAATATACAAGAATTAAGAAAATACATGAAAATCAAACTCACATTTTAAAGGAAGAAGTTGAAATCAATACCGAGATCATGATTGTGGCTTTAAAAGAGAAAATTGAATCTCTTAAGATCTAACTCAATCAAAATCAGGAAGCCACACAAAGTCTAGAAATTTTCAAAAAGAAAATATTGCAAATTTTATGGATAAAATATCAATATTTCATCAAGAAATTACAAATTTAAATCAAAGGATTGATTCTTTAATAGAAGAAGACAAATACATTAAAAGAAAAAATTGTCTATTCTTGACTAGGAGAACAAATTTCAATCTGAAGAAATTCCAAAAATTTAAAAAACAGATAAAAGGTTAATGCTTGCATCTTCGAACCATAGAGAAGATGAAACCATCGAAATCAAAGAATGGACCAAAAGTACCCAAGGGGAATTCTTGACAATTTTGGAGAAAGGCATTGATTTTATAGAAGAATTCAACCTTCCAAGGTCAAAGCCACTGAAAGAAATTATCCCATGGGAGTTAAAGTAGCCAAAAGAGGACTGTGTTGTCAAGGATCAGATAGAAATTAAAAGGATTAAGGTATGGATGCAACAAACTTTCTAGAAATTTATACAAATTCCTTTTGATCAAATTAAGCTCGTTGCTAAATTTGAAAACAAATATCAAAAAAGAAAGAAGAAACTCTATAGTTTGATTGCAAGTTGTCAAATAGCATAAGTCAATTCTTTTCTATTCACAATTGTTTCAAAGTTGAATTCACAATGGGTGAAACATATCGAAGTTCATGCACCCCATCTATTGCTCAACCTAAACTATGAAGATTATGAAGACAAGGAGAAGTTACCTACCTCTTAGGGAGATATCAGTTGAATAGTGATAGAATCTATATTTTTAGAAGTAGATATTTACTTTCAAAAAATATTTTGATTTTCTTGTTTTAAGACTTATCTTATCTTTTGAAACATATCCTATTTTTTCAAGTATTTATAGAAACTCTTATGTTGGTGTAAGGGGTCGAGAAATTGTCAAAAATCAGGGCTTGTATTTTTAAATCAATTTTGAACTGACATCTTTTTTGAAGACCAGTTTCAGTTTTAATGAGTGATAAGATATGAGCTTTATGTCTAGACATCTATTTAATTACTTAATGGAATTTTCTGGTATTTCTCTTCAACTTGTGCTATTTAATTTTGAATGAATATTTGATTTTTTTGTTAAACATTTCTTATGACATGTTACATCTGATGTCCATTTATCAACAGAGGTTTATGAATTGTTATTTTTCATTACTGCTTGACCATTGGAGTTTGATATTCAAAAGATAGGATTTTAGTTGCTCTCATTTTTGAGATAAATTTCCTCTTTTATTTATTTTAGTTAATGCATGCATATATATGTTTCAAATAATAATAAAAAAATTGTTTAGATAGGATGAAAACCTGAAAAATATCTTTTTGGAGTTGTTTGCATAAAAACTCTTTCAAAACTTATCTGTGTAGTTATCTGGACTCAAAATCCAGTCAGGATTTGGAATTACATTATATTTCACGTGGTATTGTGTTCATTTGAATCCTTTAGTCTATGTTGTTTAAACCGATCCCATCATACCAGTAGTTTGTGTTTATATTTGTGTAGATAACTGTAATTATTAGAATATGTTATACATTTTCCCTAGATTGGTTATTATTTTTTCAGTTTAATTTTAGTTTTATATAATATAGGCAACCAGGCCTTTGTTATGAAGAGTATATGACAATCTAAATGAAAAAGTGTCTAAGTGGGACTCTGATCAAGAAAATACTCACTCGTTGCAGGAGGAAATATTTGGCTTGGCAACAATTTGGCGCTAGGAGGGCCACAAATATTATATCATTTATAAACCTATTGAACCTATTCTTCCTATAACATCATCTGATATCATCACATCATCTATGGTTATTCATCCAACTAAACCCTTACCTATTCCATTGACAACTACATTCTCCCAAGAAGAACCAGCTAAGGTTTCATAAGTTCCTTTGCACCCTCAAATTAAATTTTCAAGAATATATACACAATCTCAAAGTAAAGTCTCAGGTTTATCCCCTGTTTTATTTGATATATCCAAAAGGAGAAAAACTAAGCATGAGGTTGAAGCTATAATTTCTTCTTCTTCTGAAGCTATTCCTAGATCCTCAATAGAAACTAGTCCTAGAGCTTCATTTGGGTTCACCACTTTTACTAACCCCCTTTTTCCTTTGGAAGAAGTTGATTTGGAAATTGATCCTATTGCATTTAAAATAGTAACTCCTTCAACTACTTCACCTTTTATTTCTACAACTCCATCTACATCAACACCTCTTCAAATTTCAATCCTTCCACCTCTGATTATCCCTCATATACGACCTCCTCTTCAAATTATTTCATCACCTCATACTTCAGGATCATGTTCATCTTCCCTAAACTCACTAATGGAAGGTTAACCTTGCTTATCTATTGGGCTCATTTTTATTCTTGGGGATAAACATGATCTTCCAAAGAATTATGAAAGGTGGTTTCCAAAGTACAATCTTGATGGTCCCATTACTGTGAAAGAACATGTTAAACAATTCATGATATCCCTTAAGTTATGAGCAATTCAACATGATGATCAATTTTGCAATTTATTTCCATTTACCTTTGAGGTGTTAGGATATTCTGACACATAGGAAATAGTTAAGTATAACTTGATCTATCTTAGAGTTAGGTAAAGTGTGTTTATTTAATATGTACTTTTGTAACTTACAATCCAATGGTCACGATATGTTCTAGACATGAAGTGATCTGACGACTCATTCTCTCCTCGGTATTACCGACACTTGATCCATGGCTTAACACCTGATTGGTCCATGATCTCTATTTAAAGAGCATGGAGGGTCATTTGTAGTGTAACAGTTGATGAGAGAAGCTTATGTAATTTTTCATTCGTTTATTAATAAATTGGCTGAAGTGGCCGTGTTGGCTCAAGCCGTGACTATTTCCCTCTTTTAGGGTTTTAACCACGTCAAGAATACTGGTGTATTGATTTGTGATCTATTTGTGAGCGGTGCCCTTTGGTGTTCTGTCTGAGGAACTTACCCTATAAATTCATACATGGTATCAAATCTATTTGAGGGCTACATCTGTTGGTGATCCAAATCTGAAGCCTATATAACTGCATCCGACTGTCATTTCCTAGATCTACTATTTTTGACTGCTTTTAGGCTGAGATGACTGCTCTATTGTCTTAGGAGCATCTGTTCCAGTGAGGAACCCCTTTATTTTCACACGAAAAGGTTTCCGGTAGCCATAGCTATGTCATTTTTAAGATCTGGAAGTATACAATCTTTATTTGCAGTTCTAGCTATTCATCTCTCTGTTTATTTCGGTTTATTTACCTCTCTGTTTTTTATTACCAGATCTATACCTTTCATTTCTGTGTATTCTCTTTGCCCCGCGACTCTGTGTGTTCTGGGCAAATTAGAAACAAAAAGGAAGGATTTTTTTCATTCATATTCTCTTTTCCACCGTGCCTAAGTGTGATCTCGGAAAAGCAGAAACATTGAGGAAAATATTTAGTTTCCGTCTAAAGCTAACTTCAAGCTATAAGGTTTATTTTTTTTTGAATGTCCGTGTTGGGTTTTGCAATTTTTGTTTTGTAGAAAGAAAAAAGAGCTTTTCAAGTAAGCACACACCCCAAAGCTTCAGTGATTAAAAAGAAAAATAAAAAAAGAAAAAACAAACCCCCCTTCCTCTTTTCCAAAAATTACTATCCTTTTAAACTAGCTCACTTGGTCCAAAGTTACTTTATGAGAATAGAGGTCTTGATTTCAAGTCTTTCTTTCTGTTGAGTTACCTTTTCAAAAAGCACATGTAACTTATGTTTTAAATTTACTTTATGTAAAAGTGTTCTCATAAAAAGTGAGTCACTTATAATTCTAAAGTCTCTTTATCTTTTATTTAAGTTACAATTTAGTGGGTAGCTCATAAAGTACCATTGTAAAAGTGACTTTCACTTATTTATAAAAGTGAGTTACATAAAATCATTTTTTTAAAGTGAGCTAATTAGATTAAGTTTGGAAGGGAGGGGGCGGGGTGGACAAGATTTTTTTAAATATAACATTATCATTCATTTCCCGCACATTCACGCACTTCATTGGCATCTTCAACAACTTTTCTTCAAAAATCCATAACTTCTTCATTCAGAGGTCGTTTTCAGAGCTATTTTCTCTAGTCAGCCTAATTTTTCGATATCTTTCCATTGAAACACTTAGTTTCAACATCTATAGCTTCAACTTCTATTAAAATGGAAAGTACATGCCAAGTTATTCTTGACAGCACTAACTACTTCCAATGGTGGTCCTACATTGTGGATTTACTTAGAAGTAAATATCTTTATAGAATAGCCTCAAGCCAAGAAACCAAACCTCAAGATGAAGATAAGGCAGCCAAATGGGAAAATAGGCAAGATCAAGCACGTGGGTTGATGGGGATGTCTATCTCTTCAGACTTTAGATTCCATATTGCAGAACTTGATACTCCTAATGAAGCAATGAAACAACTCACTAAAGTTTTTGGAATTAAAAATGAAATTAGAGCCCATCAACTCGAAAAATGAGTTGTTTTACATTGGACCCCAATAATTTTTTCTTCCATTGAAGATTTTTTGTCCAAGTTCAAGACCCTTAGACTTCTCTTGGAAGGTGTTAAGGTTAAGAAAGAAGATGGTAGTCTTATTTATTCCATTCTTACTAAGTTGGGACCAGCCTACTCTGTGTTTGTTTCCACCTTCCATTCTACTAGAGAAGCCTTTATTTCTCCAGGACAAGACTACAAGTGCCCCTCTTTTGATTCCTTTTGTGATTCTTTAATAAGAGAATAAGAAAATCTCTTATATCTTAGTCTTCTTAATCTTGGAAACTCTTCTAAGAAAGCCTTAGCTGCCCAGCAACAACCAAATTCAAAGAATCCTAAGAAGAACTATCCTAAAAAGAATGGTCCTAAACCAAACAAGCGTCCTAAGCAATTTCATTCTCAAAATGAAAAATCATTTCAACAAAATGATAAGAAACATAAAAACAAAGGGAAGAAGACTGATAGGCATTGCCACTTTTGTAATCGAGATGGCCACTTAGAATCTAAATGTTTTAAGAAGATGGAAGCCTTGGAAGCAGCAATGAAGAAGCATAACATCCATTTGGAGCACTCTTCAACTTCAACTTCATCTTCAGGAATGACACTTTCTGCATGTGGTTGTCAAGCATCTCAGTCTGTCTATGCACTAAATGTATCTTCTTCCTCTCATTCTCATGAGTGGCTCATTGATTCTGGAGCTTCTTATCACATGGCCAAAAATAAAGCCATGTTTTCTTCTTTAAATGATTGTAACACCGAAAATATATATGTTGGTGGTGATAGATCTCTTAGCGTTGTAGGGACTGGAACTGTTCATATAGACAATGGTCAATTTAATGATGTATTATGTGTTCCAACCTTATCCTGCAACCTTTTATCTGTATATCAGATAACTCATTCAGATGAAGGTAAAATCGTTGAATTTTCACCTCACGATGTTGTAATTAAGGACCTGAGAGATCCTAGATAGATTTTAACTATTGACATTGCTAAAGATTCTAGAAAGTTGTAAAAGTTTAAAAACTTTGGGTTGTCAAATTTTCCCTCTATATTTGTTGCTCATAATGATGAAGTGAGAAAACTTTGGCATGAATGATTTGGTCACTTAAACTATCACTCTCTTCAGAATCTAGGTAAAGAAAATATGGTGACAGGTCTTCCAATGGTATCTTGCAGAAATGGCGTTTGTTCTAGATGTGTACTCGGAAAACATCATTGGGATAGTTTTAAAAAACGTGCCTCCTGGCACGCCTCAGCCCCTTTACAACTTATGCATAGTGATTTATGTGGTCCACTTCCATTTGTTTCATTCTCTGGCTACAAGTATTTCTTAACTTTCATTGATGATTTCTCTAGACACACTAGGGTATACTTCTTAAAACTCAAGAGTGATGTATTTAACATGTTCTTAACCTTTAAGGCCTTTGTTGAAAAACAATCTGGACATCAAATTCTTAAGCTAAGATATTATAATGGTGGAGAATATGTTAACAACAAATTCATCAACTTTTGCACTGAGAATGGAATTCAAATGCAACATACTATTCCATATACTCCACAACAAAATGCTGTAGCAAAAAGGAAGAATCACACCTTAAAGAAAATTCCTAATTGTATGCTTCAATCTAAAGGATTTAGTCTTAATTTTTGGGCAGAAGCAATTAACTGTGCAAATTACATAGTAAATCGCACCCTTACTAAGGTTTTAAAGAATATCACTCTAGAAGAAGCATGGAGCTCAATTAAACCAGGTGTAAGTCACTTTCATGTTTTTGGAAGTGAAGCATGGGCCCATATTCCAAATGAGAAACATAAAGCTTTAGAAGCTAAGAGTGAAAAATGTATTTTTGTTGTATATTATTAAGATGCCAAAGGATATAGACTTATTCCACTTAAGTCCAAAGATGTTATAATTAGAAGAGATGTAAAGTTTGCTGAAAATATATCAGCCTACAAGCCTAGTTCAGCGGATGTGCCACCTCTCTCTATCCCTTCTACTTCTGAAAATATTTTTTCTTCAGATGATGATAGCGAGGATGACAATCCTCCCCCACCTTCTCAAGATCCTCCTTCATTTCTTCAGCTTCCAAAATGGGTCCGTGCTACTCGGGATGCAGCAGGTACTCTTGCTGGTGATCCTACAGATCAATGACGTACACGTTCTCAGTTCGATAGAGCCTCTTCTTTACTGGCTCAAGCTTCAGTGAATTATGATCTTGACACCTTTGTTGAAGCTCCAGGCCATCCAGATTAGGGTGTAGCTATGAATGAAGAATATCGTTCATTATTGGGAAATGATACATGGGATCTTGTTCCTCTTCCAAAGGGACGGAAACTTGTTAGATGAAAATGGGTTTACAGAACCAAGTATGGACCAGATGGAAAAGTTGATAAACATAAAGCTCGTCTTGTTGCTAAGGGATTTTCACAAGTTGAAGGCATTGACTATACTAAAAACTTCTCCCTTATTTCCAAAATGAACTCTATCCGCCTTGTTCTTTCCCTTGCTGCCTCTTTCAAATGGGAAGTCCATCAGATGGATGTTAAATCTGCCTTCTTTCATGGGGACGTACATGAAGAAATATATATGGAACAACCTACTGGCTTTATACAAACAGACTCCAACCTTGTATATCAGCTTAAGGAATCCCTTTATGGTCTCAAGCAAGCCCCTCGGGCTTGATATGCCAAAATGGATAACTTTCTTTCAGAAACTGGCTTTTCTAGGTGTCATTCTAATAATACTGTCGAAACCAAGAAAGTGGGCAAGTCTCTTATCATTCTTGTTCTTTATGTTGATGATATTATCCTTAGTGGTATTGATCCCAACCTTATAAACCATGTGAAGACCAGCCTTAAAAAGAATTTTGAAATGACAGACTTAGGAAACTTGCATTATTTTCTTGGTCTTCAAGTCTTGCAATCCAAGGAAGGTATTTCCCTTTCCTAGTCAAAGTATGCCTGTGATCTTCTATGCCATTTTCACATGGAAGACTGTAAGCCAACCCCTTCTCCCTTTCAGTCTGGAGCCAAACTTTCAGTCACTTTTACTTCCCCTAAAGTTGATGCTACCTTATACCATCAACTTGTAGGAAAACTTTTGTATCTGACCCATATTGTCCTGACATTTCCTTTGTTGTTGGCCTTATTGCTTGGTTTATGAAAAACCCACATGAAAGTCATTGGAAAGCAGCTAAAATAATACTTTGTTATGCTCAAGGTACAATTCAATTTGGGATTCATTATAGTGCAGAAGCATCTCCTCTACTATTTGGTTTCACTGATTCCAATTGGGCTGATGACCTTGATGATGAGAAGTCTACTACAGGTTATGTGTTCACTCTTGGTTCAAGACCTATTACATGGGATTGTAAGAAACAAAGTGCCTTTCTCTTTCTTCAGCAGAGAAGAGTATCGTGGTGCCATAGAAGCTAGTAAGGAAGCCATGTGGCTTCGTCAGATCCTGTCAGAGTTTGGCTTTCAACAGTAGTGTACGACTACACTTTGGTGTGATAATCAAAGTGCCATTCAACTATGGAAAGATCCAGTCCAACATCAACACAAAAAACACATTGAACTACACATGCACTTCATAAAAAATCTCATTCATGACCATGTTCTTGAAGTGCAAAATTGTTTAACTGAAGATCAAGTTGCAAACATCTTTACAAAGGCTCTCACAGAGGTGAAGTTTACTAAACTTCGATTTATGGTTGGAGTTCAGGAAGTTGTCACTAAGGGGGGATAGGCCCTAATGCCTCCTTCCTTCTCCTATTGTGTCATATTTGTACAACCTTTAATCCTATCCCAAGTTGTTCTTAAGGGGGGATGTTAGGATATTCCGACACATAGGAAATAGTTAAGTATAATTTGGTCTAGTTTAGAGTTAGGTAAATTTTGTTTCTTTACTATGTACTTTTGTAACTTACAATTCAACGGTCACGATATATTCTACACATGAAGTGATTCAACGACTCAATCTCTCCTCGGTATTACCGACCCTTGATCCATGGCTTAACACCCGATTGATCCATGATATCTATTTAAAGAGCATGGAGGGTCATTTGTAGTGTAACCACTCATGGGAGAAGCTTATGTAAATTTTCATTCTTTTATTAATAAATTGCCTGAGTGGCCGCGTTGGATCAGGCTGTGGACTGTTTCCCTCTTTGAGGGTTTTAACCACGTCAAGAATACTAGTGTATTGATCTGTGATATGTTTGTGAGCGGTGTCCTTTGGTGTTCTATCTGAGGAACTTACCTTGTAAATTCCTACATGAGGGAAAAGTTACAAACTGGTATTTTACCTCAGCTGATGGTTCCATTACTTCTTGGAAACCCTTCGTAAATTTATTTATCAAAACGTAAGGAGAGGATCAAAGAAAAGTATTTTTAGTTGTGGAATTATCAAACATTAGAATGAATTCAGGAGAATCAATCAAATATTTTAATCAAAGACTGCTTTCTATCCATAATAGAATCCTTGCAGCTTCTAGACCAAGTGATGATTTTTTAAATGATGTCTATATTACTACTCTTCCTTCTGATACTACATTTGTTTCTATTAGAGAGGAAAAATCTACATTATCCCTAAATATGGTGGAGGCCCTAAAGGTTGAAAAACAAATATCAAAAATTTCAGCAAAACATGCAGTAGGACAAGAAAGAAATAAAACAATATCTTCTTCTAAAAATCCTTCAACTAGTAAAATAGTTGACGAAAAAAAATATAATATCAATTTAGACTCTATCCAAAAGGTAATTAAAAACATTTCTAATGAGATAATGGATGTGAAAAATGTCCTTTCTAAAACTCTTGTAATAAAAAAACCTTGGAGGCCATTTAGAAGGAATCCACCCCCCAATCTGAATCAAACTAATCCTAAAAACTAAACATTGATGATTATTCTCATGATGATTTTTTCCGACCTTGTGACGATAAACATTCTCACCAAAAAAAAAAAAAAACTTGTTCTTCTTTTATAAACATGTTTAAAGTATTTGTAGAATTTGAGAAGAAGATTCAACTAGAAATGAAAATAGTAAAGAAGAAGAATCTATTAAGATTAATGTCTTATGGGATGTGTCTCAAGGGGGATTAATTGATAATGATTCCATGAAAATGAAGAAGAAATTAATACTATAAAAAATAGATCAAAAAGTCAAAAAACTTCTCCAAATCAAGCATCTTGATCAAAT
>APFE030129738.1:1745-18396 GCA_000404065.3 Pinus taeda
ATAGGAATTTCTTTAATGGCTTGTAACAAGGGAATCTTGATACAGACATTCTTCAATTCATCTAGAAATTCATAGTCAAGCAACAAGATTTGTTTTTCCACTCCTTTGTCAATTTGTAACCTTTCACGAAAAGGAGGTGTGGATGAAGATGCAGGTTTCTCAACTATAGGAGTTGTGGGGGCTAACTCTTTTTCTTTTCCTTTTTGAGTGCTTGGGTTTTTAAGAGATGCTTCAGAACCCTTATTGGCTTCAAGAGAATCTTCCTCAGAAATGCTTCGCTTTTGAATATCTATAGAAGGTTTATCTATAACTCTACCTAATCTGAGTTGTACATCATTGAGAGGAACAATCATATAGGCAGGAAATTGAAATTGTAGACCTTCCATCATGTAAGCATTTTGAGGGTTTTTATTATTAGGGTTTGAAAATGGCTGAGAAGGAAGTTGATTTTACTTTTGTTGGAATGGGAGAAAGAGTTGAGAATTTGGATTCTGTTGAGAAGGTTGTTGTTGTTGAAATGGCAATGATAGTTGTGGGTTTTGATTTGGAAGTTGTGGAGCTTGTTGGTTTTCAAAACATGGAGGATATTGATAGAATTGAGCAAATCTCCCATAAGGATTTTGCATACCTTGTATCCATGAGAAAAGGATTTTGAGGTTAGGACCAAGGTTGTTGCCAAGGATTCCAATTTGGTGGGGGTTGAAAATTCATAGAGTTGTTAAACCCTTGATTTTGTTGCCCCTGCCAAGGTCTCCTTGCAACAAAACAGAGAGACTCGATGGTACTTGGATCTTCTTGAAAGACAGCTTTGAGCCCAGGGATTGAAGGACAATCCTTGGTTTCATGATTCTCTGAACAGATTACACATGTTTCTACAACCTTTGCATCCAAGGGACATTCCCTTAGAGCATTTTTCTTTCTACATTTCGAGCAAAAGATAGCTAAAGCTTCAGCTTTTGCTTTCTGTTTATTATGGATCTTAAGAGTGTCTAGTTGCTCACTAAGACTTCCTAAGATATCAGTTTTGAATTCATCAAGAATGTTGCCAATCTCAGCCCTATTTACCGATCCAGTTGCAGATTTGTTTTCTCTGAGGAGAGAAGGATCTCTAGGCCCTTTTTGAGTTTTAGATTTCCCCCGTGAGAGATGAACACATAGCTCTGTTATATCATGAAGTGGAAGTTGATCTCTCCTTTTCCCATCATGTTCAAAATATCTATCCATTCATCTCTAATGGCTTTTAATAGAAGTGCTTTCAAAGTTTCCTCATCTAAGTTACTCATTTTTGCTCTTTTCAGGTTATATTGAAATCTTTCAAGTAAATCCTCCAAATTTTCATCTTCCTTTTGCACCATCTTGAATACCTCATCCTTGTGATTGGTGGGCATACAATAGTCCAGGTACCTATCCAAAATTTTTTGTTTCATATCATTCCAAGTACTAATGGATTGAGTGAGTAATCCCATGAACCATTTCAAGGCTGCCCCTTTCAATGTTGAAGGGAACATTTTGAGTTTTTGAGCATCTTCCAGATAATCATAAGTTCAACACACGACCTCAAACTCAAATAGAAATGTTTCAGGGTCCTCATTTCTTAATCCATGAAAGTTTGGGAGGAAAGATGGTGAAATGTTTTTCATTGTGGCTCGGGAGTCATCATCGACTATAGGAAATCCGAATGAATTGTCTCCATCCCTATTTCCTCCAATGTTACCTCTACCTCCTCCATTATTTCCTCCTCCACCTCTACTTCTACCTCTACCAAGTCCGGTTGCTCCTTCTTCTGCCATGGTAGTTTCTTTAGAAACTTTAGAGTTCTCTGGTTCCTCTACCAAGGGTGAATGAGGAGGAATTTCTCCTTCTTCCTCAGGTGATTCTACTTCTTCAATCACAATCTGTCTCCCTGTAGAAGGAAGGAAAGGATCTCTTTCTAATTCGGATTCAATAGATGGTGTGGGAGAGTCAACTACTGCCTCTTGAATTCCAGGAATCCTAGAGCTAGGAGTGTGAGTTGGAGATGATGGAGGTGTCTCTTGTCTATTCCTTGAAGTAGATGGAGTTGTGAAAATCGAACACTTGGCTCTAGCTAAAAACCTTCCCCTAGAATCTCTTGCTCTATGCATGTCATTTTTTTTATTTTTCTTCAAGTTAGGTTAATACTTTTCTTTCTGATCTTCCAAGTCACTCTAGGTGCAAGAAGAGAGCATACTCAAGAAACTATTAAACCAATAACTTTCTCTTTTCTGATCCTCTAGATCACACTAGGTGCCAGAGGAGAACATACTTTGAGAGGTTATCAATTTTCCTTTCTTGAAATTTTCTTGTTTTTATATTTTTTTTTTTAGAAATTGGCTACCTAATTTCACTTCCTCGGCAACGGCGCCAAAAATGTTTGGTCAATTTAGTGATATCTAAATTGCAACTTTTAAATGTCAACCCGGGGCTCGTAAGCTGATGAAGTGAGGTGTACTGTATGTACTTAGGCAACTGTTTCTTAAGCTTTTGTCGTTTTTAACTTTTTAAATTTGTTTTCAAGTATATCTCTCCTACTGTGATGTGATGGAAATGAAATAAAGCAAGTGAAGTGTGTGAGATTGTGATGAGCTTTAAATGATTTCTTATAACTTAAAAGTATTCTACAAGAAATCTTGAACAACAACTGAAATGAAATCAACTCTTAAAGGAAAATAAAGGCATCAAATAAAAGACTAATGATATTGGCCCAGTGTCTCTGCTGCTACAAGGAAATGAAAATGAAATCTATGTCAAATAACAACTAACCAATGTGAAACTAAAGTAAATCTACCTAAAAGAAAGACTTAGTCACAAATACTTGAACTTCTTCTTAACCTCTTGCCTTTTAACTAAATATATGTCATGTGATACACAATTAAAAACAAGTCAAGCAATTGTGAGTTCTTGTACAACTAAACCAAGCTGTGCTAAGTGATATTTTGGTCCTTAGTGAAGATATTCAATTATAAAGAAGGAACCATCAATAGATAAACAACTTGATGTCTAAAAACAACAAGCAACTATGCAAATTAACTAAATGATAGTAAAGAAATAAAGGCTACAAAACAAGAAAGGTCAGCAACATAGACAAGATGATCACAAGTGTCACTAGTTGTGCAAAAGAAAAGAAAGAAACTGTCCTGGGCACACCTAAGAAACCTGCATAATACACTGATCAGTCATGGAAAAGTGCAGAAATGTAAACAAGCAGAATTTGAAATGTATATACAGCTATCAAAACACAGCAATCACAGGCAGTATATACATAAAACGAAAGAAAGAAATGCAAGAAATTAAAAGTACTGTACAGGCCTTTAGTAAACAGGGGCCCTCTGCCTACTCCAGCCGATTCAAAGATCAATTACACGCTTGAATGAAATAACAGTCTTCTCATATATTATGCATGAAATAGAAAATACAGTGGGAGTTCAAAAGTACATAACAGCAGCTAACAACTAACTTATCCAGCGTTCAAAGACGCTTTATTTATAACTGAGGAAGGCGAACTAACTTAACGAAATCTAAGTAATTCAAACAGCTGTGTAAAAACACGTAGTCTTGCTACGTCCTCAGATTTAGGCAACGGTCGTTGTGGGCATTCAATCCGCTGTTGGATTTATGTTTCCCACCATCTTCACGACTGAGGACGATGCCACCTGTTCTTCACGTGCTCTAAAACAGAACACGCAGAGCCGTGCCACCGCCAATGACCTCTGTTGACCGAAGTTTCCTCCTAGTTGACCACAGGTTTTGATGATTGGTTTGGGTGATCTGGAGGGACACACACCATGTCCTTGGTTCCACGAACTTGCCCATGTGGCTCTTCTTCCCGGAGGACACCTGGAACATACCATTTAATAAAACAGTTGTGGAATCCGGGGTTGGCTGCGAAAATCGGGATCAGCTGCGGAAAACCCTGTGTGAGTTGCGGAAACGCAGCACCTTGAACCAAAATTCTAAACCAAACACAGTCATTAGCATAATTAGAAAACCATGTAAAAAGTCCTAAAATACAATGATTTGAGCAATTTGATGGAGGGAATGAGTGGCAAAATAAGGAAATGAATAGGAAAAAGAGGCTGGGAGGATGTGCAAAGAAGTGTAGGTTTGAGGCTCAACATACTCCGACTGTGAAGGTGTTGCATGTCCTCATGCAACCAAAACTTTGTCATTGTTTTTAATCCATGTGCTTAGATGCTTCTGCCAAAACATCTAGCCTTCTTCTCTTTCTCCTTGTTGCGAAAATTGTCCTTGGTTTCTTGACTAAACACCTGAACCTCAAATTGATCAATGCCCTGCTGAGTTTCTTACATTTCCCTTTCAATTTTCTGTTCTTCTTCTGCCAGAGTCCTAAGTGAAGCATTGTATTTTCATGGACCATTTTGTCCACTTTGCTTTGTTCTTTCAATGCTTCGTTTTCTTGTTTAATATGCCGGTTCAGGACTTCTAGTTCAAACACCTCCTGTTTTAAAGATTTGACATGTTCATCAAGAGGTAATATAGTGCTTGGACCTGCAACTGATTGCTCTAAGGCCTCCAAATAATTATATACCTCCTGTTGGTCAGGGTCAATTTCAGGTGATCTTCTTGGGCTATGTTCAAGATCAAATTCTGTTTGAGGTTCTGTCTGAAAGGGACTCTCTTCACGTGGAGGAGTGGACTCAAGGTCAAGCTGAGCTGGAGCCTTTTCAGGTGTAGCTTCTCCCAAATCAATGAAATGTGACTGTTTTTCTTTAGTCACACTCATTTTTCCTTTAAGTCTATTGCTTCTTCTCACCTGTACACTAGTGCTCTTTTGTTGGGCACTCTGTTTTTCTTTCTGTTTCTTCTTTGAGAGGGCAGCAGCTTGAAGTTGTACTAATCTATTAGCCAAGGTTTGGGAGTCTTCTTCTACTGAAGGTTCAGGTGATGGAGATGATTCATGAACAATTGTCTTCCCTTTATCCTTTTTCTGTTTCTTGGTTTTATCTCTCTCTTCCTCTTCTTGTTGGGTAGTTTCCTGAGTTTCCACAATAGGAGGATCCTGGGCAGCAACATCTCTCTTCGTTCTCCTACTTCATTTTGGGATTCTAGGAGAACTGCTAGCGGAAGCTTCAGTTACTTCTTGGAAATGATTCCTGACCAAAAACTTTTCCCATGTATCCTTGTGATTTTTCAATTGATCCTCTATGAGAATTCTAATGAGGCGGTGATGATATAAGTGGGGTTCAATATGGCCTACATTCTTTTGGACAGTGGAACTCATTTTCTTTAGGCTTCTTAGCAAAAAGTAGGGTAGATTGATGGCATAGCCTTCCATGAAATTCATCATAATTCTTGCATGGTACATATACATGGTACCAAAGCGGCCCTCACATGTAATAAACTTTTGAACGAGTAATAGCAATGCAGTTCATTCTTCCTTAATTACATGTACATGAATCCCTTTAGTAAATATTGAAGTGTCCATACTTGGGTTCTTGAGCATGTTCTTCCATTCTTGATTTTCTAGCCCTCTGTTCTTGAACCATCTGTCTCCCACCTGAGGTAGACTAGTTGCTGTGGCTATGGTATTCTCTGTTATTGTAAATTTCAGGTCCCCTACTTCCACGGTGTTTCCATTGAAGGACCAAGCAAATGCCTTCATTACCTCCTTATCATATCCTCTGAACTTTTGAATGAACTTTAACCATTTTTCTTTCTTCAATGCTTCCTTCGTCTGAGGATATCCTTCTAAATATTTTGGACCTTCGGGTTTAGCTCTAAGCAGCTTTCCCATCTTTGGCTCTCAATCTTCGGCTGAAGTTTTGACTGTGTATGGATGCTCAGGGAGGATGCTCACGGGAAAAACGGATGAATTACGGCTGTAAGTGGAGTAGCCGCAATGCAAAGCGTATTACAGACTGTAAGTGGGGTTTGGAATAGAGCTGTGGAGTTTGCAGCGGAAATGGAAGTTAAAATGGTATGAGTATGAGGGAGTAGAACACAAAAATGAGTTCAAATGCGTGCGGAAATGGAGTGATAAGTGGATGGAATAACGGCCGAATCCTTTAGAGCCGGGTGGCTTCGCACATGTATCAGTATTGGCTACGGAAATCATGGTAGTGAAGAGACGTAGTGTAATAGGTCACTTCTTCGTACGGCCAATAAATGAAACTGCAGTCCCATTTTGAGTTTAAATTAAGAGTGATCATGGGAATGTTAGAAGGGTATGAGGTGGATGAAGGATTATCGTGGAGGAGAAGTGGGATGATTTTTGTTGAATCATTGCATTTAGTGGCTCTTCCACGATTTAATAACTATGCATAAAATGACATTAAATTGTTGTTTGGAAAATATTTTGATCATCCTTCATGAGTTTTGCCATTTGTTGATTAAGGTTGTTGATCCATTATTGCTTTTTGATCTTGCAGGTGCCTCATATTCTTGCTGCCTTTGGTGATGATGATGTGAACCTTTGACTGAGATTTTCCTTTGGAAACAGAGTGTTGCTAGTTGTAGAGATAGAGTCATTTCTAGCTGCGGAAACTGGTGTGAGCTGCGGAAACAGTTTCCAGCTACGGAAACTAAGACATCTCCCTTTTAACTGCACAAAGTTAGTTAGGAAAAGACTAACTGAATGGAAATAATCCTGAAAAGGATTTTTATTGATGGTATGAGATGGAGTGGATGGAGTGAAGTGAAAAAAATGAAATGGAAAGAAGTGAAGTGGAGATGAAAAATACGGAGTGAAGTGAAATGGAATGATGATGGAAAGAGAGAGAGATTTTTTTTTTTTTATATAGAAAATATAGTGTCAGGTGTCCCTGATTTTCACTCCATATTTTCTGTATAAGACTGCCAATCTGAGATTGGTTTTCAGACTTATACACACATTTTTTTATTTTTTTATTTTCAATTCAGAAGAAACAAAGATTAGGCTGATGGAGGAGAAGAATTCTTCTCCACTAGCCTCATTGCAGAATTTTCTTGAAATATTTTGACAAAGTCCTCTTTTGAGAGTGGCTTATGATAAATTTTCAATCGGTGGCCATTCACAATGAGAGGAGTTTGAGACTCATCAATAGTCTTGATTCGAACTGCTCCATTGTTAAAGACTTCATCAATCTCATATGGCCCAAGCCAATGAGTTTGAAATTTCCCTTTGAAGTCTTTGAACTTTGAGTCAAACAGTAACGCCCAATCTCCCTTTTGAAACTTCTTTTCTTTGATATATCGGTCATGCCACTTAGTTCTTTGGTGCTAAACTAGATCGGTCCTTAAAATTGCATCTTCTCTTATTTCATCTAGCTCATCACTACGACAAAACAGGCAATTTGCACCAGATTTAGCACCAGATTTTAGTGCATTTTTTTCTCAATTGAGATGAATAGCCTGGTGCTAAATCTGGCTCTATTGTACAATTTTTAAAGCGTCATTTTTTGCACCAAATTTTGCATCTTTTTTTAGCCAAAATTTCCATCATTTTTTGCACCAAGATTTTCATTTGGTTTTACAACAGGTTTTGCTTCTAGTTTTGTGCCATTTTTTGTATCTATTTTTGCATCATTTTTTTATTCCTCTTTTGTGGCATTCATTGCTTCTAGTTTTGTGTCGTAATTTGCATCGAGTTTTACGCCATCTTTGGCATCTAATTTAGTGCCTGTTATTACATCCAATTTGTGCCATTCTTTGCATCTGGTCTTATGCCATTTTTGGCTTCTAATTTTGTACTTATTTTTACATCTATTTTTTCGCCTGTTTTTCTACCTTTTTTTACACCATTTTTTCCATCCAATTTTGCACCATATGTTGAATCTGATTTAGCACCAAAATTTTGCATGCATTTTTGCATCTTCTTTTGCATTTTATTTATCTCCCTTTTTTACATCCTATTTTGCACCATTTTTGCAACTAATTTTGCATCATTTGTTGCATCCAATTTAGCATCATTTT
Source organism: Pinus taeda (assembly GCA_000404065.3). Lineage (NCBI taxonomy): Eukaryota > Viridiplantae > Streptophyta > Pinopsida > Pinales > Pinaceae > Pinus > Pinus taeda. Next base: position 9,675 of record APFE030129738.1, read on the forward strand.
TAACACCATTTCTTGGATCCAATTTTTCATCCTTTTGAGCATCTAAATTTGCATCCTATGTTGAACCATGTGTTGCATCCACCTTTGCAGCTCATTTTGTGTCTATTGCTACGTTCGATTTTGAGCCATTTTTTCGTCTACTTTTGCATTTGTTTTGGCACCAAGTTTTAAATGATTTGTTGCACCTCATTTTACATCCAATGTTGCATCTTGATTTGCATTCAAATTTGAGCCATTTTTATGCCCATTATTGCACCATTTTTTTTTGTCCAATTTTGCACCATTTTTATGTCCAAATTTGCATCATTTTTGGTATCTAATTTTGCATCTTTTTTGGCATCTGAATTTGCATCCTTTTCTTCTGTCACATTTTGTGTCCACATTTGCATCTCATTTTGCACCTAGATTTTAGTTTGAATTTTCATCTAGTTATGCATCATTTTTGACATCCTTGGTTTCACCCTTTTTTAGTCCCATTTTGCATCTTGTTTTGTGTCTTTTCTTTCATCCTTTTTGCACCCAATTTTGCATCCTAATTTTACACCATTCTTTTCATCCTCATTTTGGTGTCCATTTTTGCATCCTTGTTTGCGCCCAATTTGGTATCCTTTCATATGCCCTATTTTTTTCCCTTCTTTGTCTCTACTGTTGCACCTTTTTTTAATTTTACTTTCAAACCCTTTTTGTGTCATTGCTTGTATCTTGTTTTGATGGCTAGTTTAACATCCAATTCTACTCCCAATTTTGCATCCATGCTTACATCCACTTTTGGCTTCTTATTTAAAGTTTTACTTTTATTTCCATTTATGACCCCCCCTATGGGTTCATTTTACTAATTTCATTTACATAGTGAAATATATTAAAGTTTCTAAATCTCATTTTGTTGTAGGATTTAATGCATAGTTAGAAGAACGCAAAACCCTCTGAGTTTATCCCAGAAACTTAGGACAAACCAATTAAGAGAAAGGTTGTTCTAAGGCTCGGGATTCTGAGTAGATCAAGATGTAGAGTATAGATTAAGAAAAAGAGAAGGAATTCTTGTGAGTCGTAGCATGCAGGTCTTCTTGGAGTTTTTATTATAGCTAGGAAGCGCTCCTAGCTATCTCCAAAGCTTGGTCCTACACATAAGAGAGAGAATAAATCAACCTTCACAGCATAATATCTTGATAATTGAAACTATTAGAAACATATAAATATTGTTGAATAAATAAATATAAACCAAAATCCCATACATTTATTAGTTAAATAAAATAAGTAAAGAATGAATAGAAACATATGGAAGGATGAAAAATTGATCTATATTAATAAAGGAGTTGGATGAAAGTTACAACAATCAGATGTAGTTGCAGCAGCACCTCCCCCTAGTCCTAGCTCCAAAACTCTCCCACTCAAGATAGGTCTCAACAACGTGACGATATAAGAACTCTCATCATTTTCTCAATGGCCAAGCTTCTAATATATAAGAAAGTGAAGGCTATGAAGATTTCCAAATTCCTCATTAGTTCAATTTGGGCAAAATCTTTTGGGTGAATAATGTTTCCTCATATAAAAATGGCCTTTTCCACTTTTTAGATGCTTTTGTGCTTAGGAAAAAGCTTCCCCATGCTTTATGGCTCTTTCCCGCTTTTGTATGCTTTTATTTTTTTAAGAAAAAGCTAAATATGAGGATAAAGAGATCAAATTCCACCATATGAGTTTCCAAAAGTGAACAAGAGTGTCAAATTCAAATTCTAGTTTCCTTATGTTTAGTTTTTTTTTCAATATATATTTAGTTTTAGTATTTGGTATTTCTAAAAAAAAATAAAATTAAGTTTGGTATTTTTTCAATAGGAAAAAATCTTTTTTTTTTTAAATATATATAATAATATATTATATTTTTATAAAAAATGGATTGTAACATTTCCATTCATGCCCAATTTTATTTTATGATAGGAGTTTAAATTATAATATAAAAATTAACTTAATGCGATGGTGTTGTGTCACTGAGATGGGTAATTATACATCTCTTCTTGCTAAAGTTATAGAATGAAGCTTGGGTTTTCTTAATGCAATAAAACTAATTATGTTATTCATCATATCTTGAAATGTTCATCTTGAACCTAATAACACAATAAAGTTAAAATAGGTTTGTCTTTGTCATTTGTAGATCTTTGTCCCCATTAATCTTGGTCTTAATAGATTAATTGTCTTATGGTGGCCTTGAGTGGTCACTTTCATTAGTTGCATGCTTTATAGTTTTTTGTTAGTGACATTTTTTAGGCTTGATAATATATAAAGAATTTTTTTTTCGGAAAAATCACATTGAAGATTTGGGTCGACTCATTTCGAACCAACAAGTGTGATTCATCTTCAGGACACAATGAAGAAACAGATCTAGGAAGAGGGTTAAATAGGAAGACAGGTCAACCTAACAACTAGATGAAAACGATTATGTTCGACTATGGGAGGGAGAGGGGATACATTTGTAATATTTAATAATAATTGTTATATCTGATAATATTCTCTTCATATTTATTTATTATTTATATTATATAAACATTTATCTATAAATATATATATATATATATATATATACATATATAATTATATTATTAATTATAATAATAGAGAATCGTTAATATAACACCCTATTCATAATGAAAATATAAATTTAAATGTATACTAGTAGGGTTTATGATTACTATATATATATATATATATATATATATATATAATACGAAGAATTCCTTAAATTAAACACGCTATTCATATTAATTGAATAAATATAAATGGTAAATTGTATACTAGGTATATATTATAATATATATATATAGTAATATAGTATATTATATAATATATAATTATAGAAAGCACCTATTCATATTAATAAATAAAAATAATGTTAAATTGTTTAGAAACAATTTATATAAATCACTATGTATAAATATTAATATTAGAATTATTAATATTTTTATTAATATTACCATAAAATTATTTATAAAATTATTAGCAAATGCTTGATAATATGTTATTTAATTTATCAAAATGTGTTATTGTGCATATTATTGTTAAATGTTAATATTAATATATTGGTTTTTGAGCATTGTTTAGCAAAACGTTCCCAAAAGGTTTATAGATTGTATTTTATAATGCAAAGATTCATTGCTTGATGAAATTGTTTTGGATATTTTTTTTAATGATTCATTGATTGATGAAATTGTTATGGATATTTTTTTTAAGTAAGTCAAAAATCACGTCTTTTTTAGATTTTCATTGGTCAATTTCCCTTAATGCCATCATGTTCACCATTCGGTCCCAGCTAAAGGAAATATAGGAGTCATGAAGTGGAATTGTCCAAACACTTAAATCTTGAGACATGTTTTTTTTAGTCATATTATACTTCCTTTCTGTGTAAATTCTCGATGAAAATAGTCTCATGGAACATGAGGGGCCTCAGAAATAAAGGAAAACAAATACTTCTAAAAGAAAAATGGTACACAAAGCACCCATCGATAATGTTGACATAAGAAACAAAAATATTAAGTGAGGTTCTACCTCATATAATTAGCAAATGGGGGAGGAATTTCCAAGTAGTATTAATTGATGCTTAGAGATACTTGGGTGGAATGGTTATTATTTGAAATGATCAGGACATCAAAGTTACTAATATGTTTACCTCTTTTCACATTATGACAATGCAATTTTAGTTAATTAACATCGAGGACTACTACCATGTATCAAATGTCTATGGCTCCAATATCGCAAATGGAAAACCTATATTTCTCAATTCTGTTTCTAGCACAAGTAATTTATAGTCCCCATATCCATGGATTATTGGGAGTGACTTCAATATTATCAAGTGTCTCGAGGAAAAGAAAGGATGAATCACAATGTTTAACAAGATATTTTGTAAGCTATACCATTAAATCCATAAAGTAGTCTCCATTAAAGTTGTCAAGAAATGAGTCTCCAACCCACACATGTGGATCAATGAGATATAATACATGTGTGTGTGGTGACTAACTTAATACATTGTTCTAATAACTCCACAAACTTATGTACTTCACTCCGTCACATAAATTGACAGTAGTGTGACATAAGTAAACCAAGAGTAGATATTAAACCCTTAGGCAACAAACATTCCATAGATCCTCAATTAGGTGCTTAAATTATGAAGTGAAAATGCAAGGGTAGACTTAGATAAATCATTATAGTGTATCTTTAATGATTTTGGCTTTCACTTTTTGATTTTATTTCATCCCAAATGACAAAAGGGAAATATTTTTCCACAAATCTATGAATTCTTAATCATAAAGGCGTCATGCGATGAAAACAAATTAATGATGTTATTCTCTATGAAAATGATGGGGATTCTTGAGAAAATCTTATGCTTGTGGATGTCTCCTCTCTCATTGAGAGGGAGTGAGGGTAGACACCATATTATCCATGTGTCATGTACTATGGCTAGGACTAATAGCCGTAAGCCTAGTAAAGGCACCAGTAGGGAGAATGGTGGATTGGATAAACATATGGGACCAACATTCTTTAAGAATTTGTATTTTGACAAGGACTAACCGCCATAAGTCAAGTACATTAATCCAAGATAAGAATAGTCATGAGGATTGACATTTACTGGTGTCAAATAATATGATAGTGGATTAGGAAATGATCATGTGAGGACATACCTGGTGAACATCCTAGTGGGGTAAGTGCCTAGAGAGGCAGTGGTGTCCAAATTTATGCCTCCCAACATTGTGCTTTGATCTGATGGAGAGATAAAATTGTTAGTCAAGGCCTTTCTATTTTGACAATGTTGGCTATGATGATGTAAATCATCATTGATGCTTATCAATCTAGATCCCTTCTTATATGAATATTTCAACTTGAGAGTACTTTTTTGTCTCAATATGAGTACCTCCCTAGTTTAGAGGGAGCGTCATCATCTTCAATATTCTCATTATCATCACCATCATCATCGTCATTTCATTATCCTCATAATCACCATTCATGTCATCATCATCATCATCATCATCATCATCATCATTATGGACATTGTAGTCATTTTCTAATAATTATAGGTATCATAAGAAATATCATCAACCCAAAAAATGTTACGAGTGCTCGAAAAGGGTTGTTAGGACACATGATATATGCAAGAGAAATAACAACGTTATTTTTTAGAGATATTGATGATCATCATCATCACTACCATTATCATCGTCATTATAATTTTCATCATCCCCATCATTATAACTAATATAATTTTTATCATAATTGTTGTCATCTTCATCATGAACTTCATAATCATCATTCACGTCATTGTTGTTGTTGATGATGGCCAAGATGAAAATAATGATAATGGTGATCAGATGATGATGACTTGGAAGACGTAACCAAAGATAATTATTATGATTATCACCATGACAACATTAAAAAATTGGGAAGAATGGCCAAGGTCATTAGCATCGTCATCATCATTTTCATTGTAACCCCGATCGTATTTTTCATCATTTTCATTATCATAACAATTGCAATTCATGTCATCGTCATCATCTTCATTATTGACATTGTCATCGATTGTTCATAATTTTCAATGTTATAAGAAATATCATCAATGCAAAAAATATGATGTGTGTTGGAAGAAAAAGTGAACAAAACAAATGCGGGTAAAAATAAACGTAAAATTGGATGAAGAGTGGACACAACATAAGTAGATGCAAAAAAAGATAGAAAAATTGACACAATTAGATGAAAAAGTAGATGCAATATTTGATGCAAACCTGAACACAAAATAGGATTCAAACATGGATGAAAAAGTGGAAGAAAACATGGGAACAATAGTAGGCATAAAACATAGCATGAATTGTGGTGAAACAAATGTGGATACAATAATGAATGTAAAAAAAAGAAGACACAGACTTGAATGCAAAAAGGAGGAAAACTTGGATGCAAAAATGGATGTAAACATGGGTGTAATAGTGGACAGAAAATTATTTGCAAAATTGGACAAATCAAAAGTGGATGTAAAAGTAGATTCAAAATGGGATGCAAAAAACATAAACAATATTTGATGCAAGCTTGGACACAAAAGAAGATGCAAATGTGGATGAAATAGTGGAATAAAATGTGTTTCAATGATAGGCATAAGATATGGCACAAATCATAGCTCAACAAAAGTCGATGAGAAAGTGGATGTAATATTAGACATGAAAAAATATGCATGCTATAAGGGATGTAAAAGTGGATGCAAACACGAGTGCAATAGGAGAAACAAAATTGGATGCAATCGAAGTACATGCAAAAGAAGATACAAAATGAGATGCAAAAGCCAACACAAAAGTGGATGCAAAAATAGATGCAATATTTTATGCAAAAGAGGATGCGAAGATGGATGCAAAATTGGAAGCAAATGTGAGTACAACAGTAAGTACAAAACATCCCACAATTTGTGTCACAAAAAAAGTGGATGTAATGATAGATGCAAAAAAAGAAGCAAATGAAGATGCAAAATAAGATGCAAAAATGGATGTTAAAGTGGGCGTAACATGGGTGCAACAATGGATGTAAAATAGGATTCAAAATTTGATGCAACAAAATTCGAGGCAAAAGTAGATGCAATATGAGACACAAAATCCGATGCAAAAGTGGATATGAAAATGGATGCAAAAATAGATGTAAAAGTTGATGAAAACCTAGATGTATATGAGGACGCAATCGTGGATGAAAATTTAGAAACAAAAAAGGGTGCAAAGGGAGGTGTCAAACTAGGTGCAAATTATCGCACAAGAAAAATGGATGCAATAGTGGACACAATAGCAGATGAAAAAGAGGATGTAAATATGGATGCAAAACAAGATGTAAAAGTCAATGCAACAAAAGTAGATGCAAAATTATATGCAAGACGAGACACAAACCTTGATGCAAAAATTGGCACAAAGGGGATGCAAAAAATATGCAAAAATGGATGCACAAAATGATTTAAAAAATGATGCAAAAGAGGATGCAAGAGATGATGCAAAAGCTGAGGCAAGTGTAGGCGCAAAAAGTGGATGCAATAGAGGATGCAAAAGTTGGTGAAACGAAATTAGGTGCCAAACTTGATGCAAAAAATGGTGCAAAGGATGGCACAAAACTTGGCATAAAACTTGGTGTAAAATCTAGTGCAAAACCTATTAAAATACCTGGTGCTAAACTTGAGGTAAGACTTGGTGAAAAACTCAGTGCAGAATTTGCGTCAAGTTTTGCGCCATATTTGATAAATGGACACAAATAGCACCAAAAATGGGCTCTAGATGCAAAAAAGGAAGTAAAAAGTGATGCTAATCACAGGGTTTTGTTGTAGTGCATGTAGCTGCTCCATTCTGTGCTTTTTGGCTTCTGATAGACTCATCCCCAGCTGAACTGCCATCTTGAAGGTCTTGATTTGAAACTCAATGGGGAGCAAGACTTCTTTCCCATAAACAAGTTCATAGGGAGAATGTCCTGTTGTGTTCCTCCATGTATTTCTATAGGCCCATAAGGCTTCAGGAAGCCTCTCTGCCCAATCTCTTCTGTGGAGATGAACAGTCTTGGTGATGATGCTCTCAAGAACTTTATTTGTGGATTCCACTTGACCATTTGCTTGCGGATGGTATGGAGTAGATTTTCTATGCTTGATTTTGTATTCCTCCATTAGCTTCTCCATCAATTTAGATGTAAATTGACTTCCCTGATCTGTCACAATTTCTCTTGGGACACCAAAACAAGTAAAAATATCCTCAAAAAGAAATTGAATAACTGAATTTTCAGTGGCAGAAGGCACTTGGCTTCTACCCATTTAGTAACATAATCAGTGCAAACCAATATATACTTCTTTTGTTTAGATGGTGGATTAATTGGTCCAACGAAATCTAAAGCCCATTTCTCAAAGGGTTCGATGAGTACCTGTGGCTGTAATGGCATTTCATTTGAAAGAGTTGGTCTCCCGACTCTTTGGCAGCTGTCACACCTTCTAACATATTGTTTTGCATCTTTGAAGAGAGAAGGCCAATAATATCCCAAAGAAAGGATTTTATAGGCCGTCCTCTTGTCAGCAAAGTGTCCACTGCATGGTTCATCATGACATGCCTTAAGGATGTCAAGAATTTCATCTTCCCGAACACATCTTTTGATCACACAATCTAGCCCTGTTTTGAACAATTCATTAGAAATCCATGAATACTTTGAGCTCTCCTGAATGATTTTTCTTTTCTCATTAGGAAATAAGTGTGGAGGTAGCTTCCCTGTAACCAAATAGTTAGCAATATCTGCATAACCAAGGAGTTTTAGTAGTTACTGCAAATAGATATTCATTTGGAAACTTATCCTCTACGGGAGAATCTTCGTTAGTATTTTGGATTCTAGACAAGAAATAAGCTACTGTATTTTGTTTTCCTGGTCTATCTAACACAGTAATATTGAATTCTTGTAAAAGTAAAAGCCATCTTGTGACTCTGCCATTGGTAACAGGTTTGTTCATAAGATATCTAATGGCAAAATGATCAGTATGGACAAAAGTTTCATAGCCTGTTATATAGTGTCTAAACTTGTTAATTGCATGAACAACGGCTAAGAACTCTTTTTCAGTTACAGAGTAATTTAACTCAGTGGGAGTCAAATTTTTATTGGTGTAATAAATGGCATAAGGAACTAAATCCTTTTGACCCAACACAGCTCCTAGAGCTGTATCTGAAGCATCTGTAGAAATATGGAAAGGAAGTTTCCA
>APFE030129744.1:0-19031 GCA_000404065.3 Pinus taeda
GCAGTAACAAGTTGATGTATTTTGTTATTGCCCGAATCTGGGTTGGATGATGTATTAACGTATGTACTTGCCTCAGTGAATTAATAAAAGGGAGCTCCGCCTCACGTTTCAAAAATCACATTTCTGTATTTGAGCTGATGAAATGATTAAAGTACTGAGCAACGTTTTTATTTAAAGGGGAAACGTGCTGGTTGACTAGGGCCCAGCCAACCCAGTGCATTTACCACATTTGTTGTTTCCTATAATTTGTGTTTACATTATCAAGTGTGATTTAATTTTAAGCACATGCATTCCTGTCTGAGTGAAAGCGGATCCGTTGTGTGAAGTAGATAAATTTCCTTTCCTGCACTTGATTTTAGATTGGTTTTCCTCCGCCTGGTCCACGTAGGAGAAATAACCCTGCATTAGTGCATGTTGGTGTGATATTTTCTTTTCTACAATTCTATTTGATTGGTTTTCCCTGCCTGGTCCAAGCAAGAGAAATGAACCTGCACCAGTGCACGTTGGTGTGATGCAGCAAGCCTTTTTAGTCTACTTTCTGCAATCTTCTTTCTTTCATTAAATGCTTATGACATGATAAATGTATACAGATTGTTTCTTTATTCCTGCAATCTGTCAAGATTAGAAACATTCAATTTTTATGTGTGCAATTTGATTAAACAGTATAATAGTACTTGCAATAATTAAGCACTCATTTTAAGAATTAAATGCTAAGTGCAAGAAGCTCTGATCCAGTGCAAGAACTAGTTTCTTGCCACAGGATCTGAGTGCTTTGAGCTGGGAAAAGTTCAAGCCCTTGCAGGTAGTAAAAAGCCTTTAGTAAAGCCACTATTTATACCTTCTGCATAAATCTCTATTCCTGCACTAGTGCAAGTAGATTGTGATAGTACAGGACATATTAGTGCAAGAAGGAAATCTCTAAAGGAGCAAGTCTAAGGGCCCAGCTGATGAGACTGCTAAGTGCCTCTGCTAAAGAAAAACACACACTCAATAGTTAAACAATAATTATCTAGAGTGATTGCCCTTTATCTTTAATTCCCTGTTGCAATTGCATTCTTGATTGTTCTAGTCTTAGATTATTTTGATGGTTCAAGTTCCCTTTTTCTCTTTTTAGCTTGATTCTGTAATCTTTCCTTTAAGGAAATTAGGTATTTATAGTAGAAAGATTCATACCATCTTTGGCATTGCCTGTGCTTGTTTACGAATCACTCGGGTTGACAAATTAAGTGTTGAGGAGTTTGCTTAAGTGTAATTCCTGCACCCAACATGTATTCCTCCGGGGTTTATCGAACTAATTTTGTTCTAATTATAAATAGTGTGCTAGAATTTTATGAAGAGGCTATATTTGACAGTATAGATTTTATAAATTTGTTCTAAAGCCAAATCATAAATTACTGTGAATAGCATAGCCATTACGTTGCTTCATGTCATCATATAAAAATTGTGTATTCTACCAAAGAGGATATATTGAAATTCTAGGAAGAGTCTATTTCGTGGCACTTTGACTAGAGGTCTTAGTCTTAATAAATATATTCCCAAGACATATGATGGATTAGTTAATGTTTCTAACAAATTTTAAATGTGTAATCCTTGGTGATTATTTTCTGTCAAAGTGGCTTTGACATTATGAGATTATTCTTTTAGGAACTCTCATTCCTAGTTAAGAGGAAATGTATTAGGTGAAGAATTTTGATTATAATGTTGCTTTAATATTGATAGATCTTGAATAACATTTTGATAGGATTATATAAGGTTTTTTTTTTTTAAGTGCTAGGATACAATATACTTAATATTTGGAGAAAATTTTACTGTGATCATATTTACTTTAAAGATAGAATTTATTGAATCTAATATATAAGATTTAAGATTTGAAGAAACTTTATAATGATGATTAGTGTTTTGTTCAAAGATGTTTCTATCCATTTGGAAGTTAATTACAAGTTACTAATAATGTTTATCTTCAAAGATCAACCAAACAATGTTGTCTTCTTATTTTAGTGTTTTTTTCATATGTTGAAGCTCCACATTATGTCTCAAGGGATTTATTTTTAGGGCCCAAGTTTATTCTTACGTAATTAGTAAGAGGTCCTCCCCTAATAATTTAGATAGAAATGGATTATCCTTCTATATATTATGCCTATAATTGTTTATTTAAGGAATTTGATACAAAACTTACTAAATGGTATTAAAAGGTTTTTTAAGTGGCATAAAGATTTCAAGCATATTTAGAAGTCATATAATGTTTGCATATCAATTGTGCTTCTTGTTGGTTTTTAACAATTTGTCATTTTAAAAATCAACAATTCTCGTTATGGTCATTTTGAAAAAAAAATAATGAACTATTTTATTTAATATTGGGTTGTTTTGTTTCAAGTTTCCGGGTCATGGCCTTTCTCAATAAAGGCTCTCAGATACTTGTTAGATTGGAAATTTCACTAGGTAAGGTGAACAAATATCTATTTCTTGGGTCAAATGTCAAAGACCCAAGTCATGCTCACTTTGCAAATGATCCCCCTTCCTCACAAGAAAAAGGAGATTGAGTGTTTAAAAAATGTGATGAAATTCCTAGATATATTTCATATATCATTAGGGTCTGAAGATTCCATCGACCAAAACTATGTCATATAAACAATGCTAACGAGATTCTAAATTAATTAATGTAAGTTGGTTGTAGATTCAATTTAAGTATATCTTTAAATTTTTAGGTATCCCTTTCTTTTTAGGCCTCGACAAAAGAGTTGTGGCAAGTTCTAATTCAATGAAATGAAAAAAATGTGACAAAATGGATTATGAAGTATATGTTCTCAGTAGTTAGACATCAAATTTATATGAATGTCCTAGCTTCTACGCAAGTTTATTATTTCCTATGTTAGTGTTCCTTGGCCTTGATTTATAGTATATTGGAAAAGGTTATGAGATATTTTACAATCTTAAGCCCAATGCATGCCTTGTCATATAAAATCACATTGTACAAGGTAAATCAGTCTGTCAAATAAATTTTGCATCTTTTGGGTGAATTACGTTAGGGCAGGTAGAATCTGTCATGCATAGCTTCTCTTGAAATCTTCAAAATGCAACCTTAAATAACTATGCTAGAAATATCATATGTATCAATGAAATATGATCACATGATGTGTCACCATTGGCATACCACCCAACAACACTGCATTATGAAAATTGCTAGCAATACTATACTCAATGTATATTCGACATTTTTTGTAAAATTATGTTCAATATGAAGAAATGAATTACGAAGAAATTCAATATGTCTTATGAAAATGTCACTAACTATCCAAGTCTGTTTTTTCTATGTATGCACCCTAGATACACTGAACAAAAACTGATACACATCAAATATTTTACTAATCCCCTCTGCTTTTGCATTTGTCCATTTTTCTCTATCAAACACATGCTTGTCACAAAAGGCAAGTAATTTCTTATGCTTGCAGTCACATGGTTTTGTATGAGATGATTTGCAATTAGCATTACAATAATCAGTGCAAGAACAAAGTCCACTCGAGAAACAATGGAAACAATTTGCATCTCTCACAACAATTCCCTTCTTAGTGATTATCAGAATGAGCTTTGTGGCATTGTGGCAGTGCCCACAAACGTGAAGGTTCTTGGTAATCTGGATAGTTGATTTAGGCATATGTTGATAACCAAAAGAAATGGCAAGCTTCTTGATGTGGCCATAAATTATTTGCACCTTGTCCTAATCATCTACTTCCTTGACAGAGAGAGACCCTTCTTGTGATTATACCGAACCTTGATCACTATATTCTCACCGAATTTCTCATTGTTGTACCGAGACAGAGTTTCACCCTTGACAGTGAGACAAACCTCCCATTTTCTATTGCCACTCATGTACTAAACAATCTCATTGATTAGTTTGGTCATTTGGCAGACATTAATAAACTTATATTATCTTATATACATTTATTACTAAGTAAATGCACATATAACATGGGGCATGTACTCTATAAGCGATATTTCTTACCTTATCCATTATCTTAAAAGATTCATATCTCAAGGCTTTGATTTTCTTCTATGGTCTTGTTGACATAGGAAAATGTTCCTTATCAACTTCATAGGATTATTGGGCAAAAGGCCCAACTATTGAAATGGCAAGCTCGTTGGTTATGGACCAACTACCATAATCTAGGATTGATGGGTTGAAAATGAAAGGCAACCAACAATGCAATGCAAGTGTGCAATATGAAATATAGCCTAACTAAATCCTATTTAGAAGTAAAGAATAGGCTGACATGAAATGAAATTAAATACAAATGCTAAAAGAAACAATCCACTCACTGCAACCTATGATGATGAGGATGGTTGGGCGATGCTCGTCATGAAACTTGTGTAATCGGTGTATCTGGTAGAGGCGGTGTGGGCAAAACTTCCTTGCTTAAAATCATCTACAATACCTACAAAAAAGAGGTGAGTCATTTTTTTATTTCGTCATTTGGTTTATAGTTTGTGGGAACTTTGAAATTGAAAATTGCACGCTTCCATCGCAAAGGATCTGAATTTAAGTCTAGAGGAAACTGCTAATGCTGATATTAAAAAGATGAAATTGACTGCATCTCTAGAAAGAAAGAAGCAAGCATTAAATCTTCCCCAAAGAAGATGCAGGTATGGTTGAGCGATGCTCGTTGCGAAGCTCGATACAACCTCCATTTAACCAGCTCTAATTTTAACTCGTCCTCCCTAAATAGCTATATCCAAACTCTCTTCCTAGATTCCAAGAAGAAAGAGTTTAGATAGTGGATATTGTTTTGCCTCATAAAGTCCCCTAGCCATGATATCATGTTTGCCTCTATGGATTCCCTTACCTAGATCTAAATCAGTCGAAGAGGAACAAACATATATGGATTTATATATACATACGAATAAGAGGCAAATTGGTTTTAAATGTTCTCTAGTAATTTCTAGCATATAAATTTTTTACCATCATGTAGGCTCAATATAGTATCATTCAAGGCCAATTTACATCAACCTTAAAAAAAAGTACCCACACGTTTCCCATGTAAAGTATTGATGTATTAACATGAGGCTTAGGCATCACTGGTGAAGCTACCAACAAAATGGAGATGACACCTTGGATGAACAGTTGATTAATGAGCTACCTCCTAGCTTTCATGATGAGGATTCATTTATAGTTTTTAGGGATATTTTCCTTCTATAACAAAAATGGAATGGAGGCATGAAATTTGCAATTGAAACTACAAACTTAGTTGTGCTTAATGTCAAGCAAGAAAACCTAATTGAAATGTCACTATTAAGATAGGAATAACATAGGTTATTGGAGAAACATTTTTTTGAGATGGCACAAATTAAAACAACAAAAGGAGAGGATACAAAATTTCAAGAATCAAGACTCTTAGTATAAAGTTTTCAAACCTAATGTGAATAAATTTGTCCTTTACTTTCACAATTGTGAGGAACCAATTGTGCCACTTATTATTGACTTCTTAAATGATATTCTCACAAACAAGGATTATGATGCCAATATCATCATGGTCAAATACAATTAGAATGGGGAATTTCACAATTGTGAGGAACCAATTGTGCCACTTATCATTGACTTATTAAATGATATTCTCACAAACAAGGATTGTGATGCCAATATCATCATGATAGAAAACAATTAGAATGGGGAATTCATAAGTAGCGAGAAATATTCAAGATTTAGATGACATCATCAGATGGTAAGAGCAATACAATTTTACCCCAACCAATGTACACTCCTTTCTACAAAGTGAAATATATTGGTTTTCTTCCAACATTTATTAAACCAAATTTATGAAATGCATTTAAACACATTGACTCACTGTGGAAAGAGAATGATGGGCACCTAGTTGAGGTTATGAAAATGATTGAGTTAGATAAAATACAATTGTCTTAAGAGACAAAAAATAATACCATTCTTTTATAGTTTGGACATTTTGCACGAGGGAAATAAGGATAAGAAGCAACAAGGAACTAAATTAACAACATTTACTTCGTTATGAAATGTTTGATTTAAATCATTTACTTATAAAGGTTCTAGAATCTTAATGATGAGTATTTTCATAAAAAGGAAACACTAGTAAAGAAACAAAATTGCATAAAATTTTGACTTCTTTCTTCTATGCAATTGTTTATTGCTTTACAGGGTTTCCTTTGCAACATGTGGTGCAAATGCTAGTAATACCTTTCTCATTACTCAATATAGTGATGTTGATGATGATAATGGAGATGAGATAGCCTACACACCATGAGATAGTTTTGGCCTTTCATTTATGATCATGATCATAACACTTTAACTTCTATTAACAATTTTGTATAAACACTTACTTTGTAAGCTATGTTTTAACTTTTTGACATTTTATGATGAATTGGTTTTGTTTGACTTGCTATGATTCTTCATTACTTTCCTTGCATTGTTTTGTAAGCTTCCAAAACACATTCCTTTATACATAACATTTTTTTAACTATAATATAAAATGATTATGAAGTAAACGTTCTAAATTCAAAATTCAATCCTAAACCACATATCATTTATGTTGGCTTTCGAGAAAACTCTCTTGGAGATTGTGGGAGATTGTGGATATGTGCAAGGGACCCTCCCATAGTGGTCTCAATGTTTGTTCACATTCACATATAAATTTCTTTGTATATCACTTGAAGTCTACTTTTAATATCCAATATCTTAACTTTTAGATTGGGCCTAACTTTGAGTTTTGTGAATCATATTAGATTTTGCCTTTACATGTTTTTTTAGTATGCAATAGTAATAAATTTGATGCATTTTGTTTCTCATTATTTCTAGACCATTTTAAATAGGATGGGTCAATAACATTGTAGACATGGTAGATTGTCTATATTAATATTGAGGATAAGTAAAAAGAAAAATTTAATGAGTCTTTTTTTTGTAACATAATGACTGTTATTTAAATTTTGAAAATAAAAATAAAAATCTGTTAAATATATGTTTTTTAGCCTTTTTCCAGTATATTCGCCATTTTTAGAGTATAAAATAGAATTCAAATTGGAATTTGATAACTATACATTATTGAAAAAATGAAAAAACTAAGTAGACCACGAATTGGGAAGAAACCAATATCCTTGTTGTTAGGTGGAATTGGAAATTGAGTAAACTGGTCTTACAAAAACATGGAAAGAAAGACAAAAAATTACCAAAAAAATTAAAAACATGGAAGGAAGTATAAAATAGAATTCAAATTAGAATTGGGTAACTATACAAAAATATGGAAAGAAAGACAAAGAATTAAAAACAAAAAAAATTAAAACATGGAAAGAAAGACAAAAAATTAAAAACAAAAAATTAAAAAATTAAAGACAAAGACAAAAAATTAAAGACAAAAACTTGGAAGAAAGTTATTGGTGATTGACCCCAAGTATTTTTTAGTACTTTTCGCTGCCTGCCTGGTGTGCGGGGCAAAATAATTTGACTCACATGCTACAATTTATTGGCAAGGGCTAGCCACCTTGCCATAGGGCATTAAATGCCCTGGTACATGTAGGCTATATAACAAAATATAACACAGTCTTTATTTTTAATTTATGTAGCCATAAAAGCTGTGTGTTATTTTGTTATATAGTCTGCATGTACCAAGGCATTTAATGCCCTATAACACGCTGAGCTGGTTAGCACTTGCCCAATTGATTTATCGCTGACTGCCTAGTAAAAGTTATGGTGAAAGTTATTGGTGATTGACCCAATTATTTTTGCGTACTTTTCGCTGCCTGCCTGTTGTGCGGGGCAAACTAATTTGACTCACATGCTACAATTTATTTATCCTGCCTCGTGAAAGTTATTGGTGATTGACCCAAGTATTTTTGCGTACTTTTCCCTGCCTGCCTGGTGTGCGGGGCAAAATAATTTGACTCACATGCTACAATTTCTTTATGGCTGCCCGCATGGTGTGCGGGACAAAATAATTTGACTCACATGCAACAATTTATTTAGCATATGCACAATTTGGAAGTCACTCAGCTCATCACATTCCCCGCCTGAGCCTCCTTCCATGGAAGTAGGCCACTATATATACCTACATAATACCAGCAGGTGACTCAGTTGTCTACGAAGCAAGCCAATCAAGCAAGCAAAATTTGTTGGCCAAATTCCATTCCAGTGCATATAGCTAATATTTGCGGTAATGGCTAGCGTTTCTGTTGTTTCTTCTACTCCGTCGACAGGTAGCAGCAGCAACAGCGTGATCAGGAGGACGGCCAATCCTCATCCAAATGTCTGGGATTACGATTTTGTCCAATCTCTTCAATCCCCTTATACTGTGAGTAACACTATTCTTTCTTCTGATGAGATCAAGTATTTATGTCACTTTTGATAATGATCACTAACTGTGTTAATTGAACAGGATTCTTGCTATGGAGAACGCGTGGAGACACTTATTAGTGAGATTAAGCTGATGCTTACAGGTGAAGGAGATGCTTTAATGATCACCCCATCTGCTTATGACACAGCCTGGGTAGCCAGGGTGCCCGCCATTGATGGTTCTTCTCGACCGCAATTTCCCCAAACAGTTGATTGGATTTTGAAAAACCAGTTAAAAGATGGTTCATGGGGAACTGAGTCGCACTTTCTCCTGTCCGACCGCCTGCTTGCGACTCTTTCATGTGTTCTTGCGCTCCTTAAATGGAAAGCTGGGCATGTGCAAGTAGAGCATGGTAAGAACTGAAATTGGGATTTGAGAGTTGTCTTTTTAATTCTCCTTAAATGGAAAGTTGGGATGTGTGAGTAGAGATGTGTGAGTAGAGCAGGGCAAGAATTAAAATTGGGATTTGAGAGTTGTTTTTTTAATTAAAATTGGGATTTGAGAGTTGTTTTTTTAATTTATTTATCCTTCGCATCATGTAGGGTTAATATTAGTAATCGGGTTAATTTTTCCTGTTTTTTCTTAAAAATATATTTGCCAAAATTTTGATCCTTCAAATTTCATTTCCTTGCATCAAGAGAGCAATTTTTGTGGATATATTTCCCTAGAGCCATTTTTGTGGATATAAAACTTGCAGTAACCTCGTGATCATGTAATTGTAATGACAATGTCCATTGATCTGTATATACAGGCATTGAATTCCTAAAAAGCAATCTGGAAGCAATAAAGGATGACAGCGATCAGGATAGCTGTGTAACAGACTTTGAGATCATCTTTCCTTCCTTGATAAGAGAAGCCCAATCTCTGCACCTCGGTCTTCCCTACAACTTGCCTTATGTGCGTATGCTCCAGATGAAACGGAAGGAGAAATTAGCCGAGTATGTGAATTCAAATTAACATATTGTCAATTCAATAACCGAATTAGACCATATTACTTACTGTTATGCAAATTCTAATAAATGAATGTTGCAGTCTCCCCAGGGACGAAATTCATGGCGGAACATTGTTGTCATCTTTGGAGGGCATACAAGATATGGTCGACTGGGAAACAATAGTAGATGTTCAAAGCCAAGATGGGTCTTTCTCAGGCTCACCTGCTTCTACTGCCTGCGTCTTCATGCACACTGGAGACATGAAATGCTTTGAATTCCTGAACAGCGCGCTCACTAAGTTTGGCAGATTTGGTATGTATGGAGGTTTCATGTTGTTTGCATCTTGGCCCGGTCCTTGCTTTACTTTATAAATTTCAATAAATTTAATTAACTACGCATACTGCAGTTCCCTTCCTTTATCCTGTGGATCTGCTGGAAGGCCTCTTAATGGTGGATAATATTGTACGCCTTGGAATCGATAGACACTTTGAAAAGGAAATCAAGAAAATTCTCGATTGTGTTTACAGGTATCATAAAAAATTTAATTTGACATGTCATTCCCTTCCCTTCCCCATTTTCTCTGAAAAATCCTTCAACGTAACATTTATGACATGTCCTGCGTACAGGCATTGGAACGAAAGTTTGAACCCAGTTGCAGATCTTGAGATCACTGCTTTGGGATTTCGACTTCTTCGGCTGCATCGGTACCGTGTAACTCCAGGTGGGGTGCCCTGGATACTATTAATAGTTTAAATTTATTTGTTTTCTTAAAGGTTACGAATTTAAATTTAGAGAGTATAGAATCAACTTTAAACTAAATTGTAAATTCCGAAAATACTCTATTCATTTTTACCTCAGTATTGTCCATCTAATTCCTTAAAACTACCAAATTTGCAATGAAGAGTTCAGAGATCCTCATATTTCAGTAATCAAATTACCTACAAGCACAAACTTTTATCTCACAAACAAGAATAAATTATCATCATGATCAGTTCTCTCTTCTGACCTTTGGACATCGTATTAACAGCGGTTTTCGAGAATTTCAAAGATGCCGATGGGCATTTCTATTGCTCAACCAGTCAATTTAACAAAAATGTAGCAAGCATGTTGAGCCTGTATAGAGCTTCCCAGCTCGCATTCCCTGGAGAAACTATTTTGGATGAAGCTAGAGACTTTGCCACAAAATATTTAAGAGAAGCTCTTGAGAAAAGTGAGATTTTCACTGCATGGAACAACAAGCAAAACCTAAGCCAGGAGGTAACCTACTGTCCAGACATGTCGACTCGCTTATTTGTTTTTCTCCTCGGAAGCGATTGAATGAGTTTCTAATATTTTGTTTACCATTGCCAGATTCAATACGAGCTGGAGAATTCTTGGCATGCCAGTGTTTCCAGAGTAGAAGCAAAGAGATATTGTCAAGGGTATAGTTCAGATTATGCACGCTTAGCCAAAAGTGTTTATAAGTAAGTGAGACCCCGGATTCAATTTCATTTTCATAATTTCTCTTCATCGTTTTTCCAAAATTTAGCATAATTTGCGGGTTCTTTCCGTTCGTGCCTGGCTGATAATAATAATGAGACTGACCAGGTGCTGCATTTTTATCCAATTTCAGGCTTCCCAGAGTAAACAACCAAAAGATTTTAGAATTGGCTAAACTGGACTTCAACATTATCCAGGCAATTCATCAAAAAGAGATGAAGAATGTCACCACGTAATAAACCAACTTAATTATTTATGCTATTATTCCGGAATGTAGTATATATCCACTCTATTCTAATTACTCAGAAATTTTAAAAGAAATTACTTAGTTTCAAATTTCTTATAATTCCTTCTTTGAATGATGAAACTTGTTTTAATTCCTTCTTTGATTGATTCTGCACCACAGCTGGTTTAAACATTCGGAATTCCCTTTATTGCCCTTCGGTCGAGAGAGGCCTGTGGAATGTTTCTTCATAGTAGCAGCTGGAACGTACGAGCCCCACTATGCCAAATGCAGATTCCTCTTTTCAAAAGTTGCGTGCTTGAATACTGTTCTAGATGATATGTATGATACATATGGAACCCTCGATGAATTGAAGCTATTCACTGAGGCTGTCAGAAGGTAGGATGTTATTGCAATTATCATTACCATCTGCCTTGGCATTGTGTATCATCCTGTGTGCCTAATTCTAATTCTATTATGTTTTCTCTTCAGGTGGGATCTCTCCTTGACAGAAAGCCTTCCAGACTATATGAAACTCTGCTACAAAATCTTTTACGAAATTGTTCACGAAGTGGTTCGGGAGGCAGAGAAGTTACAGGGGCGCGAATTGCTTAGCTTTTTCAGAAAGGGAGTAAGTAGTAATGATGAATTTATGAATTAATTTTTATCTGACTTACTGTGCAGACATCAATATTGTAATTATTTTCTAATCTTAATCTTGAATTCATCAGTGGGAGGAATATCTTCTGGGGTATTATGAAGAAGCTGAATGGTTAGCATCTGAGTACGTGCCAAGCTTGGAGGAATACATAAGGAACGGGATCATTTCCATCGGCCAACGTATACTTCTGGTGAGTGGAGTGTTATTGATGGAGGGGCAAATCCTTTCCCGAGAGGCATTGGAGCAATTAGATTACCCAGGAAGGCGTGTTCTCACAGAGCTCAACTGCATCATTACTCGCCTGGCCGACGACATACATACATATAAGGCTGAGAAGGCTCGTGGAGAATTGGCGTCCAGTATTGAATGTTATATGAAAGAACATGCTGGAAGTACAGAGGAAGTGGCTGTGAATTACATGTACAGTCTTCTGGAACCGGCAGTGAAGGAGCTGACGTGGGAGTTTCTGAAGCCCCACGACACAGCGGATGTGGACATCCCGTTTCAGTGCAAGAAGATGCTAATGGAAGAGACTCGAGTGACGATGGTGATATTCAAGGAAGGAGATGGTTTTGGCATTTCTAAAACAAAAATCAAGGACTACATCAAAGAGTGTCTAATTCAACCACTGCCACTGTAAGTCATATATATGGTCCCTCCTGCTGTGGTGTGACTTTGACTCTGAGACCTGCCTTCCAGATGAAGATGTGCATACATCAGCGGATCGACTTGTTTCTATCTGAGCTTTCACGGAGTGACGCAGACGTTCAATGGAATTAAGATGTATTGATTGAACGTGGAATTAAGATGTATTGACTGAACGAGGAGGGTTGGAATTTAGAATCTTGGTATGCTTATTTTTGGAGTAGGGGTTTTTTAATTATGCTAGAGGCATTTTGTCTATTTGTATTTTGGAATTCGTTACTTTAATCATTTTATTAATTAAAAAAATGATTAATTGACACCTATAAAGATTAACGAGAATGGAAAAGGTTACACACACCTACCATACACTTGTCATAGTAGTGGAAATGTGTATTTTGGAATAAGATAATAAGATGATTATCCGTTTCAAAACATTGGTAACGTGTGTCCATTTCCAAATAACAATTGTCTTCAATTTCATTAACATGTCTATCAATTTCACCCTTTAATATTCTTAATAATATTTTATAGAGAGATAACCTTAACAAAGCAAATGTTTATCCAAATAAATTTATTGTTTCTTTAGGTATTTATAAATTTAAAATTAAAAATTGAGTAGGGCCAATTTGTGTGCAAAATTCATTTATGTACTATAAAACATTGAAAGCTATACAATAATTTCACATTCCCAATTTGTATGCAATGTTAAATAAATTATATTCTTTGCAACACTATACTACTATCAAAGTCAATTGGGTAGATATAACACTATACTATTAAAAAAAAAACTAAATAAGAGAAGTGACATATAGATTGACTATTAGCAATGATATTTATGATTGACTATTAACAATCATATTTATTAAAAAGTAAAGTGAATGTTGAAATATAAATTTTTATGTAAATGGATGTATAAAATCACATTGTTTTTTATAAGCATATTCAATTACCTTTAGTTTCTTTTTCTTGTCATTTTTATGCTACCGAGAATGACTTTACCAAATCTTCAAGAAGCTCAAAATGGATCATTAATGATAAATACATATAAATAATATGCATAAATAATTCTAAGGTTTAGTGTTCTTCTTTATGTTGGCATGACTATCATTTAGAATAGAAATATATTAAAATTTCTGAGTTTTATTTTCAATCAACTTTATAATTTAAAATTATTTTGTCTTTCTTAAAAAAATAATAATGGATTTCCAGCAAAAAAAAATCTCAAAAACAAATAAACTATTATGCTTTTTAATCTATTGAAAAAATGTTTTAAGAAAATTAAATTAGATAATTTTTTTTCATTTTTACATACAAAAATATTGTATACAAAAACCACACCTTCCATACTCAAAACCACAAAACATTAGATATCCTCAAACTTCAAATTTTGGTTAGTCTCAATACAAAGGGGTTATAGCTAATTTTGTATTTATGTTCTTTTTTCCTTATTTTGAAAATGTCAGGTGATGTATATAATCAACATCCTTCATAAACTAAAGTCATATCTAACAATTTGATAGAAGATTATAACCTAAAAAATGGAATAACCAATAGCAATATATTTGAAAAATATAAAAGTAATTGCCACCACTATAAAATTATTTAGTGTTTATAACGTACCCAAATCAGGCTTAAGGAAATTCATTAGGAATTTAAATATAACCATTCAAAATTATAAATTATTAAATCCTTTGAATATTGTGTATCAAGTGAAAATCCTAACAACTTATATTATGAAAGCAAATAATGGTAACAAAAACCAAGACTTTAAATTATTATATAACATATAAATCTCTAATCAAATAAACTTAATTGAATATAATATAGATTTTTATATTCAAATATGTGTAAAAAACTTAACACATAATTCTTAAATGAAAGAACTTTCTTGAAATTAAAATAAAATTATTAGAATTCATCTATGAAACATCTTTCAATTGAAAAGAATTTTTTAGGAAACTCAAAATGGATCATTAAGGATAAATACATATATAATATGTATAAATAATTCTTAGGTTTAGTGTTCTTCTTTATGTTGGTATGACTATCATTTAGAATAGAAATATATTAAAAATTTATTTTTTGAGTTTTATTTTCAATCAACTTTTAAATTTAAAATTATTTTGTGTTTCTTAAAAAAATTATAACTGGTTTCGAGCAAAAAAATCTTGAAAACAAATAAATTTGTGGATTTGAAGCTTATATTTTGTGTTGTTTATTAGGCTTTAACACTCCTTTAATTGCCGTTTAAGCTTTTTAATATTGTTCTTCGCCATTCACATGGAAAAATTGTTGCTTTGTTTATAAGGCTTTAATACTTTCGAAATTGTCATTTCACCCTTTTAATATTGTGCCTAGTCAATCACATGAAAAACTTGATGCAAGTGATTAATAAAATAAAAGAAGCATTCATCATCCCTTGAGTCATTTGATACCAAGCAATTATTAACTCTATAATACAATTTATATAATATACATTCAGTTTAGTGCATGTTGTATACATTTATACATTCTGTAAGAGTAGGGTACTTCAATAAAGTTGTTTAGAAATCAAAATTTATTACAAAAGATAATGATCTTATTTTGTAGGAGTAGGGTATTTTAATAAAGTTGATTGGAAATCGAAATTTATTACAAAAGACACTAAACTCTTTGTTTAAATATACAAGTTAGACATAGTACATGAACCTTATTAAATATACCTCTTTAGATGAAATTTTTTATTTAATAAATTTCAACTTTACTAGAGTTGAGAAAATTTCTTGGATAAAAAATTAACTCCCCACTATCAATTACATATAATAGAGATTTCATTGAAACCAAAATTTTGATCCAATCTGTTTTGAACCAATTGAAATAGTCTACATTCTCACTTACAAGGTGGAAAGGTGAATTGTTGGATCAGAAGAATCATGCAAGCATGCTTTTCTGATTGACTATTGAGAAGCATTTTTCCACCGAACCCCAGCCGGAATGTAATTGAATGTCCCTACTATACAATAGAATCTGTATCCCTAATCTACAACAGAATCTATAGCAGCAATATTGAATGTCCCTACTATACAATAGAATCTGTATCCCTAATCTACAACAGAATCTATAGCAGCAATTCTCTGTTCTTTTAACTTTTGCAATTGCCTCATGTATTGCAAAAGAATATCAATGTCATTGGCGAAAATGAGAACTTAAGTAATGCACTTAATTTTTTTTAAGAATATCTAATTTAATAAATTGGTTTATTATTGAGTTTTTATAAAAGATTATTAGTGAAAATGGAAAATATTAAACATGGAAATACTATTAATAAAATTTTTAATAAAGAAATCAAATTTATGAGTTTTTTTTCAAACAAACCTGCTATCAATGGTTTAAAGTAAAATGATGTTAAGTGGAGTTATAAATATATAATTTTTTTTTTCCATTTTAAGGAAGAATCTAGGGCAGCACTTCATTATGTATAATGGAAAATGAAAACGCATTTCATTAGGCACAATGGAAAATGAAAACTTAATGAATTTAAAACCATTTTCTTTGCAGTACTTTTATTGTTTTAGTCGGTAGATGTAGTTGTTTTAATATTAATATGAATTTTAAATTCAATATACTTAAATAACTGGTAAATATATTATTAGATGTAGATTGTCAAATAATTGGTAAATATATTATCAAAATTATATTGATAAATGTTAAAAAATTAACTAAATATTTTTATAATATAAATGTTAATAATGTATAATCAAAAAATATAATTATTTTATAGTCTGCGTCCGATTACTAGGATTTAATTATTTTTAAATTTATATATATTATGGTTTAAGATATATAATATTTTTTAATATAGCTTTAAAATATTGGATATAATATTTAAGTTTTGTAATATTAACTATATATAAGTATAAATTTAAAATAAATTAATAAATACAAATATGAGTAAATAGGTAAATTAAAATATTAATGAATAATAAGGATTAATTAAATATACATAATATTAAATAATCTATTATATTTGACATTGATAGATTAATATGATAATTTTTTAATATTAGTTATATTAATAATTAATCTATAATTTCATTTATAATTAAAATAATTTATAAGGTATATAATTATATTATATTTATGCAAATTTATATATATAATATTTGATGGAGAATATTTAAATAGTTGATTATGATTGAAGTTGGTCAAACCTATGTTTAACATATTTAATAATAGTCAACGTGATGATATAGTCAAACATAGTCAATATCTCTAACCTAAATGTGGAAAACGATAGTCAACCATGTTCAACCATAGTAAAGCAATTGTTAACCATAGTGACAACATAGTCAAGCATATCCTCTCATTATCATTATAGACAACCATAATCTATCATAGAAAACTATTGTCAATCGTCATCAAATTAGTCAAACATCTCAATGTGACAAACCATTGTCTCATTATGAAAAACCTAGTTGCAATGTTGCATTGCAAAGTGTGACAAAAATTTGTTGAACATCGTAATGGTGCCACAATGTGCCAATTTATAAAACATCGCAATATGACATTTAAAAATCAATTAACCACATTTACTAATGTGGTCAACCATAGTTACCACAATCAATGTTTAAAAGCCATTATCAACCCATGGTCGACATGGCCAACCAATGTTAATATTGTCAAACATGGTCAACCTAGGTTATCATGGTAAAATATAATCAATTGTAGACTAGCATTACATTGAAATATAGTTAACATTGCAACGTGACGTTACAAAATTGGGGTTTAATATTAGTGTTTCTAATATTAGGTTTAAAATATTGTGTTTACTATTATGTTTATAATATTATGATTTATTATTAGGTTTATAATATTAGGGTTATATGAAAATCAACCATGGTCCAACGTCACATTGTGACAAAGATTGTCTCCATAAGAAAATATATCATGGTCAACCATGGTAAACTACAATGCAACATCCCAATGTCACAAAGATTGTCTCAATATGAGAGTCAACCATGGTCAACCATGGTCTAACATAACATTCTAACAAAGATTGTCTCAACATGAAATATTATTCATAAGGTTTATAATATTAATCCTACAGTTTAATAAAAATCCTTACAGTTTATAATCATGGTCAACCATGTCCCAATGTCATATTGTGACAAAGATTGTGTGAATATGAAAATCAAGCATGGTTAACCACGGTCAACCATGGTCCAACATTGCATTGTGACAAAGATTATTTCAATATAAAAATAAACCATGGTCAACGATGCTCAACCATGGTCCAATGTCGCATTGTGACAAAGCTTGTCTTAATATGAAAATTAATCATTCTAAACCATGGTTAGCCATGTTTATTTTAGAGTTGATAATATTTATATTGAGGTTTATATACCTTGGGTTTATAGTATTTATCCCTTCACTTTAATATTATTCCCTTAGGTTTATAATCCCTTGGGTTTTTAGTATTAATCCCTTTGGTTTTGGTTTATTATCCCCATGCGTTTGAGTTTATAATACTAAAAATCTCTAACGATTATTGATCGCTTGGGTTTATAATATTAATAATCATGTGAGTTTATCAATTCTTTGTATTTAGAATATCAATTGGTAGGGTTTATTAATCTCTTGTGTTTGTAATATTGATCCCTTGTGCTTCTTAATCCCTTAGGTTTTTAATATTTATGCCTTGGGTTCACTAATTCCTTGGGTTCATAATATCAATCCTTGGGTTTATTATAACTTGGTTTTATACTATCATTCATGGTCAACCATAATAACCCAAGGTCAAATGTGGTCAATCATGGTCCAATTTTGCATTATAGCAAAAATTGTCTCCGCTTAGGGTTTATATACCTTGGGTTTATAATATTAGTCCTTTGGGTTAAATATTATCCCCTTAGGTTCATAATCCCTTGGGGTTTTAGTATTAATCCCTTGGATTTATTGTTCCTTTAGGTTTATAATATCAATCGCTTAGGTTTATTATTCCACGGTCAATAATGGTTTATTGTGATGTCAACCATGGTAAACCATGGTCCAACATGGAATTGTGACAAGGATTGTCTCAATATGAAAATCAATGATGCTCAGTCATGTTTATTTTAGTGTTTATAATATTTGTCTTAAGGTTTAAATACGTTGGGTTTATAATATTAGTCCCTTGGGTTTAATATTATCACATTGGGTTCATAATCCTTTGCAGTTTTAGTATTAATCCCTTGGGTTTATTATTCCTTTAGGTTTATAATATCAATCCCTTGGATTTATTATTCCCTTAGGTTTATGATATCAGTCATGGCTAACCATTTCCAATCATAGCTAACCATGGTCAACCATGGTTGAATGTCGCATTGTGACAAGGACTGCCTCACCACGAAAATAAACCATGTTTATTTTAGTGTTTGTAATATTTATATTAGGGTTTACATATGTTGGGTTTATAATATTAAACGGTTGGGTTTATTAGTTCTTTGGGTTTATAATATTAATAATCCATTTGGTTTATTAATCCCTTTAGTTTATTTTTTTTGTGTAAATCATGCTAATTCTATTATAGTACAAAAAAGATTACAGAGAGAGTTACATCCGCCACAAAGATTTGGCTACCTGAACAGTTTGACATTCTGAGACTGAAACTGAGCCGGAGAAAAAGAGGGACTATGAAATTGTCCGTTGACCCCAAGCTAGAACCAACAAAAATCTGGCCCTTCCACTCCCTGCCGAGTCGAGGGAGGAGTTTACAGACACAGACATGA
>APFE030129759.1:0-17361 GCA_000404065.3 Pinus taeda
CTTAACTGCCTTGAAGTGTGTGCACTGGGGGTACGCACCCAATGAATGGGTATCCTGCGGGTATGTACGCACTTTATATAAGACATGCCTGTGTGTACGCACCTTTTGAACGGTGTGCCTGCGTACTCCTTATTTTCTTCAATATTTGAGAGCTGTTCATCAATGTTTGCTATTGACCTGTTGTACAGTGATCCATCATCTATATGGGTTGCCATCAAGGACAACACTTTAGCCATAATGCCAACAAAATTCTACCGTATGTTCATGTTCTCATATCACTTGGCCCTTGAGTCAAGTCACCAAGGGAGGAGTGAAAGAAAAATTCTTTTGGTATGAATCTCAACAGAAGGCATTCATAGAGTTGAGATATCGCCTCTACTCTACACCATTGCTCACATTTCCAGACTTGCAACAACCATTTGAGATCATTAAAAATGCCTCTGACTATGCTATTGGGGTAGTCCTTACTCAACAGGGGCATCCAGTGGCATATCACGATGGGATACTTTCAAACACAGTCCGGAAGTATCCCACTTATGAAAAAGAGATGTATTCCATTGTGCAGGCCTTCCAACAATGGAAGCATTACATTTTGGGGAAGGAAACAATCATCTACATAGACCACTGACCTCTGCAGTTCATACAAACACAAGGGAAGTTGTAGAATGATCACCATGAGAAGTGGTCCTCATACCTACAACAGTTCCATTTGAATATCAAGTACAAGAAGATAAGCAGCAGTAATGTTGTAGACTGCCTCATTTGACCACCAATCATTTCGTTAGCCACTGTGCTCAACTCTTGTGGGCACAAGACTTCTGATTGACCATTTCTATACAAAAGCAACCCAAAATTTGGCCACACATACCAGATGCTCTTGGAGGGTCAGCAAGTTCCATATTTTCACCTCTAAGATGCACTGTTGTGTCACATGAGACACCTTTGTGTTCCTTCAAGTGAGCGTGCCAAGATGATTTAGGAAGCACACTACAGTTGGGTCATTGGGCATTTTGGGATCGATAAAATAGTAGCAATACTGCAAAAGTATTTCTATTGGCCAAATCTTCAACAGGATGTCAAGAAGTACATCAGATCCTGTACTACCTGTGCCATTGCGATACTGACGATTAAGAATCAAGGTTCTTCCTAGCCCTAGTCAATGTTGGGAATCCATCTCCAAGCATTACATGCCTAGCCGTCCTTTTACTAAGCATGGCAACGACTGTGTTTTTATGACCATCAACAAATTCTCGAAGATGGCCATTATGGTGGCCTGCAAGAAGAATATCGTAGCAGAATCCACTTCTAAACTCTTTGAATGAGTGTGGGTACACTTTTGGATCCCACAGTCTATCATCTTAGATTGGGACAACAGGTTCCTAAGTACATTTTGGTCTAGTCTTTGGTTCATGCTGGATACCAAGCACCATAATTCCACATCTTTCCATCCCAAAACTAATGACTAGACAAAGGTCATCAATAGGATGATCATACACATTCTATGCATGTACAACTCAAAACATCCACGCACATGGGATGATAGCCTCCCCTATGTCCAGCATAGCTATAACCAAACTCTCTGTAGCTTGACTGGCCATAACCATTTTTAGGTGGGCTCGGGATTCCAGCCACTATGTGTCATACCATTTGTAGCTACTCAGGAAGATTCATTTCATGTCTGGTCTAAAGCCAACAAGGTAAACAAATTCATTTAGCACATTCAACACACTCGCTAATAGATCCATGACATGTTGGACAAATCTAATGCTAAGTACAAGTAGCGACATGATCAACATCGGGTGCCACACAAATTCTAGGTGGGGGACAAAGTTTGACTCCTTTGTAGAATGAATGTGTTATCGGAGCCTATCGGAAACTCACACCACTCTAATATGGTCATTACACCATTAGCGAGGTTGTGCGAGACAATGCATTTAGGCTCAACGTTCCCACATTCCTTGGCCTACACCTAGTATTCATTGTTAACCGCCTTCGACCATACTTCCCACCATTGTTGGACACATCAGCTAGTTTGGATTATGATACTGGTATGATACATGTGCTTTCCTTGATGGTAACTCACTCAGATGAAAAATCATATTGCAGCAGGTCAAGAGCAAAGAATTAATGATAAGAGAGAGGTATATGCAAGTTCACCTTGACAAAGCAGCGTATACACGTGGGTTAGCAGACCAAAAGGAGCGTATAATGTCACACGCACTTTCATAGAAGGAAAGGCGCGTACATGTTGGAAAACTAAGTTTTGGTTCATGGTATTTGGTCCATGGTATTTTGATCCCTGGTATTAGTCCATGGTATTTGGTCAGAGTATTGATCCCAGGTATTGGGTCCAAGGTACTGGTCCTACGTGGTTCTGGACCATGGTATTGAGAGAGGTCTGAACCTATATAAGGAGAAGAAGATCATTAGGCCAAAGTGCAAGTGTGCAAGTGATGATATCTAATGAAGTGTGAGATCTAGTATGCTGGTTATGGGTTTGTGATACTTTACTTGATCTGAACCAGGGATGCACCTATGCAGTTGATGATGGATGATGGATCAAGATCATAAGGCTTGGAATGTATTATCATTATGTGGTTTGATCATGGATAGACTAGATCTAAATAATTTATGCATGTTTTATTGTATAAATGCTATGATCTGGGTATGACTGATGTCTGAAACAACTACAAAGTTATGAGTAAATATTTGCAGATATGCATGCAGGTTCACTTTGGTAAAAGCACATATACATGCTGGTTCGGCTCATCAGAGTAGCGTATACAGTATGAAGTATGATATTTGAAGTTGGAGTTGGATTTGGTTGTTGTTGCAAAATTCTATGGTCTGCTCTCTATTCTAGTGACTATGTTTTGTTGACAGGGTTTCGGTGTTTCAGTGTTGGGTGATTCAGAGATTGATGATGCAGATGTAGTTGATGGGTGTGTTGTAGTGGTGATTAATTTTGTGCTTCAATGTTGTTGATGGGTCCAATATGAAAATTGGATGACACATGGCCTTTAGATTATGGTGTTGTGCTTCGGGAGTATCCAGTATGAAAATTTATGAAACATGGTCCCTGGAGGAAGAGAGAAGTTCATAGCCTTCTATAGTTCGGTGCCTATGTACTGGTAAACATATCAGCTAGAACAAGAGCCAGTGGGGTTGGAGCTCCCTTCCAGTAGTAGTTGGAAAACGAGTGAAGGTTGGAGACTTTAGTAAACCGATGTCTATGTACTAGTAAACATATTGGCTAGTACAAGAGCCAGGGAGTTGTAGCTCCCTTCCAGTAGTAGTTGGAGAACAAGAGAAGGTTCTAGCCTTTTATAGGTGGGTGCCTATGTATTGGTATGAGTCCGCACCAGTACAAGATTGTAAACAGGTTTTTCTTATATTAAAGGAAGATGATAGCAGGTGGTTTTTGTCTCGCATTGGGTTTCCACCTTATAGCATGGTGTTCATGTGTGTCTCTTATGTGTGATGATATGTTCTATTTTACTATTCCCATTTATGGGTTATATGGTTAATGAAGTTCTGATGCACTAATTAAAGATCAACATATGATGGATTAACTTAATCATAAGTTTAATGGATATAAGCTAGTTGCATTAAACACAGTTGTGTGTACACGCTGGTTCTCTTAACTGAAGTAGTGTATATGAATCAGAGTATGAAATGAAAAATTTACATTGATTTTCTAATACTGATTCACCCTCCACCCCCTCTCATTATTATTTCCAGCAATTGGTATCAAAGTAGGTCCTTTGGTAGAAGTTTGATCGCTTGAAGGGGACCGTAGAACAATGGGAAAGAAAGTGCATCAGAAGAATAAGACAACTCAAAATAATAGCGACAACTTGCTGTTAGGTGGAAGTAAGTATTCAGATCTTGAATCACCTCATATTGAAGATGAACAAGCAAATGTAGCATTATATCAACAAGATCTATTTAATAAAAGAGAGAGCGCCCTGCAAGAAGAATTTTCCAGATTAAAACCTTAGCTAGAGTGTGCCTTCAAAGTACATCAAATGCTGCAAGATGAAGTGATGTCATTGAAAAATAAGAAGAATGAAGAACTACCTCAAGTAGGTAAAGAACAAGAAAATGAGATTCTCAAATTAATGCAACAAGTGCAAGAAGGAAGAAAGGCTACAGAAATCTTGAAGAAACAACATCTAGAAAAGGAAGAGCAACATCAGATTGAGGTAAATATCTTAAAAGGTAAATATTAGAAGAAAAGGATAAACTATTACGATTTCAAGACAGTACTAAGATTTTGGATGATATTCTTAGTAGTTAAAGATACCCTGCTATCAAAACTGGTCTTGGTTTTCATGAATCTGTTGAAGGAGAATCTAGCTCTCATGGTGAGGCAAGGAACTCTAATGCAAAACCTGAAATGCTTAACAAGGAGATAAGAAGTCAACCAGATCAACAACCAAGGAAAGAAATCCGTCAAAGAAATTTTTTTACTCCAAACTATGGAAGTGATAGTCGGTTATTTTCTCAAATGAATAATGTTGAGTGTTATGTATGTCATAATCTTGGACATGTTGCAGTGAGATGCAGAAGCAGAATAATGTACGACCATCACATAGAAATATCATCACATTCCAGGTACTTTAAGGGATATTGTTTTACTTACAATATGTTTGGTCACAAAGCCATTGACTGCTACAGAAGGAATATACACAGTCACGTATATGATGGGTTGAGCAAAAGTAGTGGAATAGACTCAAGAAAAAGTTGTTGATATGGTTCAGTCAATTATTTACTCTGTTTGATGATGGTTACAATTTGCTGATGATTTGTGGAAATGTGTTGGTACTCATAAGATGTTGTTTAGAATTGTTTTTGATCTTAACTTGATGTATACCTAATTGATGATGAAGCCTTGATACTTCTTTCTGATATATGCATGATCAGATTTGACAATGAACATATAGAATAGGTCCAGGGGGAGAATATCCTTTGAATAATGCATTGTTGAAATTATGGTTAGAAGTCTCTAGTGGTGATGCTTATGTGGCTAAATGATACATATTGCTACTTATTATTGGTTGGTCAGGAAATGGTATTGCAAGACTAGATGTTGTTGACAGATGCTTATGGTGCAGATCATATATGGTGTATGATAGTTGGTGATGACTATCATGGTCTTGTTTAGATTGTTGGTCCTTTGTTATAAAAGTCATGTATATCGTTTGATGTGAAGGTCATGCAAAGACCTAATTTGTACCCTCACTATGCATGCGAGGATGATGTAATAATGTCTATTAGTCATGTATAAACATTTGGTGTATCCCCACTTGGTTGGGTGGATGAGTCAAAAATGGTGTACCCCCTCTTGGTTAGGAGATTGATATATGCATGATTCATTGGTGATAGGAAGGTCATACTCACTTAGTTGAGTTGTAGAGTCATGTTATTCTTTTGAAAAATATTTTTTTTCGACTTTGCATGTGCTCAGGGGAGCATGGACAGATTGGTACATCTTGGCATGTACAAAGGGGGAGCTCAATCAAAGATTTCAGCATGTACTTAGGGGGAGTATGGACAACATAATGTATATCATCAAGGGAGAGAATATCGTGGTCCACCCTTTGCCCTTGATGTTAAAGGGGGAGAGTGACTTGGAGTGGTTGTTGCCATCAAGTCCAAAGGAGGAGATTGTTGGCATTATGATACAGGTATGATATAGGTGTTGTCCTTGATAGCAACTCACTCAGATGATAGATCATAGTGCAGCAGGTCAAGAACAAAGAATTAATGATTAGAGAGAGGTATACGCAAGTTCACCTTGACAAAGCAATGGATACACGGGGGTTAGAAGACCAAAAGGAGCGTATAATGTACACACACACTTTCACAGAAGGAAAGGCGCGTACATATTGGAAAACTAATTTTGGTCCATGGTATTTGGTCCATGGTATATTGATCCATGGTATTGGTCCATGGTATTTGGTCTGAGGTATTGACCCCAGGTATTGGGTCCAAGGTATTGGTCCTACATAGTTTTGGACCACGGTATTGAGAGAGGTCTAAGCCTATATAAGGAGAAGAAGATCATTAGGCCAAAGTGCAAGTGTGCAAGTGATTAATATTTGATGAAGTGTGAGATCTAGTATGATGGTTATGGGTTTGTGATGCTTTTCTTGATCTGAACTAGGGATGCACCTATGCGGTTGATGATGGATGATGGATCGGGATCGTACGGCTTGGAATGTACTATCATTATGTGGTTTAATCATGGATAGAATAGATCTGAATTATTGACATATGTTTTATTGTATAAATGTTATGATCTGGGTATGAGTAATGTCTCGAATAGCTGCAAAGTTATGAGTAAATATTTGTAGATCTATACATGGGTTCACTTTGGTAAAAGTGCGTATACACACTGGTTTGGCTCATCATAGTAGTGTATATAGTATGAAGTATGATATTTGAAGTTGCAGTTGGATCTAGTTGTTGTTGCAGAATTTTGTGGTCTATTCTGTATTTTGGTGACTATGTTTTGTTGATAGGGTTTTAGTGTTTCAATGTTGGGTGATTGAAAGATTGATGATGCAGATGTAGTTGATGGGTGTGTTGCAGTGGTGATTAATTTTGTACTTCAATGTTGTTGATGGGTCCAGTATGAAAATTGGATTAAACATGGCCTTCAGATTATGGTGTTGTGCTTCAGGAGTATCCAGTATGAAAATTTTTGAAACATGGTCCTTGGAGGAAGAGAGAATGTTGTAGCCTTCTGTAGGTCGATGCCTACATACTGGTAAACATAACGGCCAATACAAGAGCCAGGGGGTTGGATCTCCCTTCCAGTAGCAGCTGGAAAATGAGTGAAGGTTAGAGCCTTCACTAGGTCGGCGCCTACGTACTACTAAACATATCGGTTAGTACAAGAGCCAGGGGGCTGTAGCTCCCTTCTAGTAGTAGCTGGAGAATGAGAGAAGGTTGGAGCCTTCTACAAGTGGGTGCCTACGTACTAGTATGAGTCTACACTAGTACAAGATTGTAAACATGTTTTTCTTATATTAAAGGAAGATAGCAACATGTGGTTTTTGTCTCGCATTGGGTTTCCACCTTATATAATGGTGCTCATGTGTGTTTCTTATTTGTGATGATCTGTGTTGTTTTAATGTACCTGTTTATGGTTTATATGGTTAATGAAGTTCTGATGCACTAATTAAAGATCAACATATGATGGATTAACTGAATCATAAGTTTACTGGATATACGCTAGTAGCATTAAACACAGTTGCGTGTACATGCTGGTTCTCTTAACTAAAGTAGCATATATGAATGAGAGTATGAAATGAAAAAGTTATATTGATTTGCTAATATTGATTCACCCCCCCCTCTCAGTATTATTTCCAACACAACCATTGCAGAACAACTTACACCTGCAAGGTTAAATCCAGACTTCATGAAACAAGCCATAATTGATCGAATCATGGAAACAAAAATCAAGAACATATGACAAAGTAGGCCAATTACTTTACGAGGGTAAGTGGCTCACCGGGGACCAAGTTCAACAGAAGTTTCCTCATCTCATGGAGGAATTGAATGCAATGGGGACCATTGCTTCCTAAGGGGGGAGGAATGATTCAGCTGGATATTGGTGGCCACCTACCTATTCCACTTGGATCCCCACCATTCTTTCTTTTAGTTTCCTTAACTGTAACAGAGTTTACTATTTTTAGTAGTTTTTCAAGTCCTGAACTTCTGGAGCTGTTTTGAGGAATTAAACGACATTTTATGGAAAAATCACCGGTGGTGAATATGAGTCCCTACCTTGATATTTTCTAATTGTAGTTTTATTCCTTAGATAGATCTTTTTAACGAAGTATCGTGTGCATTGAACGAAGATCATATGCCAAAACTAAAACCTCGGGCAGTTGATATACCAATTTACCCCAACAAGGCCCATAGTTTGGCGTTTCGTCTCCTAGGGTTAGGTTTTTGGATGTTTGGGGTTTTACAGTGTTTCTCAATAATAAATAAGCCCTCAAGGCTCATTGTAACACAGTTCAAAGGCATGTAGACGCCACATCTCTTCTTAGAGATAAGCTACCATCGCCCGAGCTAGTTTATTTCAATTTTGTATGTAAACAAATTTTAGTTCTTTGATATTAATGAAATGAAGTTTTATTTTTGTTGCGTATATGCGTTTATGGTTATATCTATAATTTTTTGTGTTCCTGTTTAAATTTAAATCAATTTTTGTATAATGTACTATTTACTGTGCAGTGCCATTATCCTCTACTCATGCATGGGTGTGTGGACCATGACTTCTCCCAAGACCTACGATGTGTAATATCTAAATTATTTTCATTTGTATGTTGGATCACATCAAATGAGATTCATATGGCTAGCATTCCACGATGGTGTCAAGAGATAACTAAGATTGTTTGTATGTTTGAGAAGGAATTGTTGATGAGTTTCATGGACTTGCAGGTTCATCTTATAATTCACCTAGTACATGGGGTTATTTGTTGTCATTAGATGTTCTTCTTAGAGAGCTACATGAAGAAACTGAAATATTTTGTTTGAAAAAGGGCAAAACCCGAGGGCTCTATGGAAGAGGGGTATATATTGTGTGAGTCTTTCTATTATGTTAGGGAGTACATCAAGAAGATCAATAACACACCAAGTGAAATGATTTGGGATCAAGATAGAGGAGAGGGGGATATTCTAGAAATGAAATGAAAGAGGCACATGAAAAGGAGTAAGCGCATGCTTATCATTTGTCAAATAACTACACAATAACTATTGACACTAAACTTTACATTAATGCATATTTTGATCTCACGTGTACTATATATGTTGGTTTGATTTCATTGGAAAATTCAAAAATTAAAGCCATCAACAAATTCATTCTTTAAAATATGGCAATGACACAACTGTGGGTCACATTGTACAAGAGAAGAGGAAGAATGGGATAGTGACATGAAAGAATTCAAATGTTTGAATGGTAGAAGCGTGCCTTATCCTTATCATTTAAAAGAAAGTATGCCAATGACATGCTCTAATAGTTGGGTTGTTGATCAAGTCAAAGAGAAATACAGTGCATCTAGTCATTACCCGCTTACTAAAGATGATGCACTAAACATAGGGATTGGGTGAAACAACTTGGTAATTGTATTCTCTTTCTCTACATGAGTTTTATCTTCATACTACACCTTTGAATTGTAACATCTATATATATTTTATATTTTTAATTATGGTCGGGTTATTAGAAAATGACATTGTTATTTTTTCACTTTTTTATAGGTGCATTTGTTCCCATCTGTGTGGGCATATGGACATCCTTTTCCCACTAAGGATGTCGATGATGGATGCATGGCACAAGACTATGGAGTGGAAGTTGAGTTCAACCAATCTAGTCATGCTAGTCACCGTGATAAAAACCTAGTGCAAAGGACATTAGGTTATGTTGGAAAGATACAAGAGATCATTCAAGTGGACTTACCTTTGTTCCAATGTGTTCTTTTTAGGTGCAAGTGGTGGGACACCTTTGATCGGAATAATGTAAAGGAAGATCACGATAGTGGGCTGATATATATCACTGCTAGAAATATATGGCATGAAGCTAGGGAGCCTTATGTTTTCCCAAAACAATACAACCAGGTGTTTGTTTACCTAGATGTGTTGGATAGGGATTGGTGGTTCGTATTAAGACATGACCCTAGATCAAAACATATTTTTTGGAAAAGAAATGTTACCATGCCAAGTGAGGAATATAATTAGGGTGATGACAATGGAGAGTGATATGTACCTATGTTATTTCATCATTTATATTATTGTTGTATGTTTTTGTTGTCATTATTTCTCTAATTATATTGTTTTTTTATTCATCTTTTTGGCATTTTATAATATAATTGGTAAGATTCACCAATGTTTTTACACGCTTTTTGTAATTTTACAATACTAAAAACTAAGTATTTCCAATTGGGGACCTTGCAAGAATTTTATTTGCACTCTCGTGTATGATTCTATGGACTCTATTGTAAACTTGATAATATATCCTTCCAACAAACTTTCAAACCAAAAATCCATAGAACAAGAAATATTATTGTTTACCGCTTTCAACTGGCTCACCCATTCTGGAGTCCACTTCCTTAACCAAGGTTATCGATAGGTTGGATTCTCATCCACTAGGTGCTAAATACACTTTATCAAGATGATAAGAAATTATGTAAAGAATATATCATGGAACTCAGTGAACAGGTACTTTTGAAACCAATATTCGGTGCTAATTCTTTTGTCCTTGATCTCATTCACCACAAACTCATTATTCTTCTTCTTAAACCATCGAGTCATCTCTTCCTTCATTGAATTCTATGGTTCACACATCCTTGTTACACAAAAATCTCGTCATATAGTGATCCTAGTCTCGGTAATAGAACCATTTGTTGGCATGGAGTTAGAAAAACATGGGTTTCCACATCGCATCGACTACCAAAACCTTCTCCAATATTGATCCTTTCAGCATCACCCATGGAGTTGATGACGTCTCACCTAGGGTGCCATGGGGGACTGCTAGAACTAGGCTTCTATAGTTGTATGGAAGTGTTGTGTGCACAAATTTATTCTCCTAATCTACTATTCTTAATTCATAACATGAACATGAAAAATTTTCAAGAGTATGTTATGCAATACATTACAAAGACCCAATCTAACATTAATCAACAGAGACAACTACAACAAGAGACATTACACTTAATTATAGACAATTATAGAAGGAAACATAATTACAATTTACATTACTTTATAAAAAATGGGTGTGTGATGCACTACAAAAATGTACTCCTTAAATCGATTCACCAACCTAACACACATAAAACATAGAAATAATGCATCCCTCAACACCAAAGAGTATTGATTAATCTTCTAGATACATGTTTAGCATGGAGAAATACAATGGTATAGATTTTGGAGCAACCAAATTGGGATAATCACACTCTTATATTCAACTTTACTGGCCAGTGAACGATCCATCCAAATATGAACTAACGGAGAAGCAAAAATAGAAAATTGGGCCAACTTCGAGCTGAAGAAATCTTTTGTTCTTCTTACTCCTTAACATATCCTTTGTCACCATGAATCTAGATTCCATCCAATTCATTGAGTCCTCCACGTGAGCTTAACCACTCTAAAAATTTCTAACAACATCTCCTGACTATCCCACATTCTCTAATTGATAATTGGTCCCTATTCAAAATATCCTCTAATGACTTATCCTCCACTTGTCAACTTAACTTTTCCAATAGATATCCTTGACAATGTCCATCATGCAAATTCTTTCCATTTCTTCCATACACCTTCAGATCCTAACTATCATGATTTACTTTGCATGCATTCTCATCCATCTGGCATTCTATGTGTTACACTTGTCGCTCCTCCTACAATGCACATTCCTTCGTTATGCCATCCCCTTTTGTTGTGTGTTGTTTACCATAATTCAGATTTTGTTTTCATAAAATTTGACCCCCACTAGGCCTCTAGTTGATATCATCATGACTTCATCAACATTATGTTGTAAAGGCACCATCCTAGTTACCCCCATGATCTCAACTCACTATCTCACTGCAACAACGAGCAATTTCTTGATGGATCAATGAAGTGAAAAGGAGTGTTGGTCATGGTGACCTTCACCTTCATCTTCCATCAGATTTGTTGGAAGCATCCTTCCATATTCCTCATCACATAAGTCAGCAAAAGAGGATATGACCCTATCCTTTACTTTTCTCTCTCAAAAAGTATATCAATTTGAGAATCCTATGGCCAACCTCTCAAGATCAAATTCAATGTATCAACTCTCTCCTTAGTTCAACATACCAAGACACATCCTTGGTCACACCTTTGAACCACTATTTCCATCTCGGTCTCTCCTACATGCTATAATCTACTTGTCCTCTTCTCCAAGCTATATATCCTATCTATAAAATTAGACATGATGTCCACATGTCATAAGAGAACAAGCTATACATCATTATTGATCAACTCTCCACATGTAGCTCCACAAAATTGATGTTCGCCTTCAAAGATTGTGGCCATCCTCACTATTGTATTCAAGTCTCCTCTCTGATTCTTCATTATAATCAGCTAAGGTATTGATAGAATAAACATATGCCCCATATGAGGCATAGGAAAAACTCTATCATCAATCCACCATCAATCAAGAACTCCTACCACAACATCAAGTCATAGTCATTAAGTTGCACTATTGTAATGTCAACCTTACCCTACTAATATCCAATGTGAATAGGTACATCACCAATCAAGGTAATCACCTACATATCTCTAGAGTTGATATCCTTAATGGAGACCTTCTCAGGATTGATTGTAAGACCAATATTCCTTGCTACTTTTTCCTTCATAAACTTGTGGGTAGCTCCACTGTCAACTATCGTTATCACCTAGATGTCTCATAATTCGACCCCAACAAAGTCTAATTAGGCTATTTACCTACCATTTTTTCAGCTTTATTCTTATCGGAAGATATTGTTCCTAGTTCCTATAACATTGATGCCTAATGGGGCAATTCCTTTCCAAGTGATCATTTCCACAGATCCAGCAAGATACGGGCATGGACTTCTTTCTTTGGATACACTTGTTGGCTTTCCTTCTTTTCTAATCTTACCCTTCTTATGGTCCTTCTTATTATTCTTTCTCGAATCACTCCACACTTCCTCCTTATCCTTATCATATTCTTGGTAATCAAGGATTTTATCTATTATAGTGATGGTTTCTACAAGAGTCTGGAATCCCTGCTTCATTACTTACCTTTTCACCATGGCTAGATATTGTTGAGAAAGGCATATATATTTTCCTTATCATTCATATCCCTAAGCTCCAACATAATACCTAAGAACTCATTAATATATGTTTATATATTTCCAATATGCTTTAACTCCCTCAAATGATCCCTTGCCACCCATTCTTGATTCCCTGGTCCAAACTGTGTGTACAAAGCCTCTTTCAATTTTGTCCAAGTCTCAAACTTGTTTGTGATTTGACCAAATGCTAGGTACTAAACTTAGGTTCTCCACCAAAATTTCATCATTCCTATGAGATACATGGTTGTTACATTAACTTCCATTTCTTTAGAACAACCCTTCATTTATTCTAGCATGTGTTCCATGTTCCACTAAGAAGTTTCTAAGTACCGTAATACTTTTAATCTTATCATACACCTCCAATTCTTTCAACTTCACCTTCATATATGGACTTGTTAGCCTTGCTGGAAAAAGGCCCAAAAATGGATCCATATAGGCTCTTAGAGTCTCCAAAGTTGCTTAAAATCATGGAAATGGATCCATTAATGATCTTGAAATCTTCAATTTTTGCTCAAAGATCATCCAATGATCAAAATCAGCAGGAGAGCCCTTGGAAGGGTAGAAATATACTATCGAGAGGCAAAAACGCTTGAAAATCATGAAAAAACCCACAATTGCAGGCTTAAATAGAGGAGTGAACAATAGCCATTAGATCTGGCTAATAAACGACCTATATCTAACCAGCTAATTGCAATCGGCCAAGTAGAAGGGACAATTTAAAGGTGGACACATTACACCACCGATTAGTGATCGCCGATGATCAGATTCGCGGGTCACATCGGCGGGGAGCATATGCTATGTTATATAAATGCACGAGCATTGAGCGATTGTGATTTATTGCATCACTATATCACATCTGCACTATATTATGGGGCGGGGCCTAGGCGCAGGCATGTGTGCGACTCAATGGGTCGGACCTGACGAAATTATATACGATATTTGATCATTTTTCAGGTCCACGGGAAGGCTTGTTTTCAACGTTTTTTGTTTATTTTCATTGTTTCAATGAAATACAAAGGGAAACAGGGGCAGTGCAATAGCGATGGAACCCGGACCCAATGGGTTTCCTGAATACAAATATATAACCTTTGAAGTCCGTGGAAGGCCCATTTTCAATGTTTTTTCACAGTTTTGTGTGTTTTTGTTGTTTAAATGAAATATGAGGGAACCTTTGGCCAATGCCGATTGCGATGAAGCCTGGACCTGAAAGGGTCTGGGAAGTGGAATATATGATATCTGAAGTCCACCAAAGCCATTTTTTCATGCATTTTTCAGTGTTTTCGCATATTTCATAATATAAGGGAAATACACAGGAGAAGGCCTTTTGCAACTTGCGATGGTGAAAAGGCCGGGCTCAATAGACAATTAAACCATATTTTAGGAATTTTGAAGTCCGAAATGAACAGTGATGGTTGAGATTTATCAATGTTGAAGCATTTTCGCTATTTGTAACAGAAACAACCACTATTTGCAGTTGAAAGGGAAAAGCAAAGGCCTGAAGACCCATTCCACTATATAACAGAGCCCAGGAGACAGTTTTCCGGGAAACAGAGCTTGCAAAGGGAAAGAGAAGGGCCACAAC
Source organism: Pinus taeda (assembly GCA_000404065.3). Taxonomy (NCBI): domain Eukaryota; kingdom Viridiplantae; phylum Streptophyta; class Pinopsida; order Pinales; family Pinaceae; genus Pinus; species Pinus taeda. Next base: position 14,428 of record APFE030129759.1, read on the forward strand.
ACACTGCAACCTGAAACAGAAAGATCAAGGAGCACAGACAGTGCATCAACCACACTAACAAACATCATGGAGAATCTCAGGCACAAGAGAACTCCTAGATAGTGCAACAAGCTACCAAAATTATCTGAAAGAGGTTACTCTACTGTCAGAAGCAGAAAACTCCGATCCCATGCTTGCCTAGAGGGCATCAAATCAGTTAACAAGGAAGATTATACAGATTAAGACTCTGAGCCTCTTAGGGCTCAGGAGCATTGTGAACAGACTATAAATAGCTAAAAGTAAGATGTAATAGAGGTTCAACTTCTGGATATTATTCCTTCTCTGTTCCATCAAGCTTCTCATCTTCATTCTAGCAATATAAGCTTCTTTTTCCATTATATGTTCAATGTCCATTCTCCTTTTTGTTCTATGCTTGTACTTGAACATTTTGTTCTTTTTTTCTTTGTGTCTAAGGCCAGATAAGTATCATATTATCTCTTCTTTGATAAATTAGATTTGCAAGCTTCTTTGTTAGCTATCGCTAGTCATCCATATGTGGTCATACATGCATCTACCAGTACAGTCAGTATTCTCTTTTGCTGTCTGAACTAGCCATTGATTTATGTTTATGTATGCAATCTGCTGGCATAGTCAGTATTCTCCATATATCCATTAAATTTATAAATTATTGAGCATTAGTGGTCGAAAGCCTTGTGTCGGTGAGAGCATTCATGCATGCATTGAGTGAAAATAGAGCTGAAATGGTTATCTAACTTGATCCCAACCATCATTCATTCCAATAGCTCAGAGAACAATATTGAAGATTATATGTTACCAGACATCTTTGTGTTACCAAGCATCTCTGAGCTACAAGCTAGGAGAGTTTCCTGGAGTGATAACATAATTGGCACCACTACCCGGGAGAGGAAACTGAAGCTCAGCTTCCCTGGGAAACGATATTGATCCAGCTTTGATGATAGATAAAGTCTGGGCACACTTTTAGTTGTAATAATCTATCTGGCAACTCCACTTCATAGTTCTAGCTCAGTTAGCGAGACATACTAGGAGAAATCCTCAGAAGCTACAAGCTATCCCAGTACCTGACCCTGAAAAAATCATCAAAGAGAGAAAGGTATTGTAGAAAGGAGCATCAGGTTCAGGTAAACCTAAACAATCTTCTATATCTCTTCAAGAAAGGCTTGTAATAGAACAAACACATGTTAAGAGTATAGCATCTAATACTAGCAATGAAGAAAAACTATCAGAGATTCATAAAGCTCCTTATTCTTTAGGTTCTTCTTTTGTTGTAAGCCCAAAGTAAACCTCACCTCCTATCCATCATACTCCTTTAGTCTTATCAATCACTCCTTAGCCCTCTATCATTTACACTGCTAGTACACTTTTAGCCACCACAACTATGGCGAGTCCACAAGCACCTACCAAAATGGAAAGAATCATAGCTGCTAGGTATGGACCTCTAATACTACCCACTCCTTTGAATGCCATGCCTACTAGAGAATATAAAAAATATAGAACTAAGTTCACTGGGACTGAAGGTGTTACTGCTGAAGAACATCTTGAGTCATTCTATAGCTATGCTGATAATCTGGACATTAGTGAAGATGATATGTGGATGAGAGTCTCTGTCCAAAGCCTAGATGGAGAGGCTAGAAAACGGTTCAGAGAACTAACCCCAAAATCTATGGCAAATATTGAAGCTTTATATCATGCATTCCTAAAGCATTGGGGGGATAAGAAGGATCTTCTCTACTATGACACTGAGTTTGGGAACTTAAAGAGGGAAAATGGTGAGTTGTTGTCTGATTTTAATAAGAAGTTTAACCGTATGTACAACAAGATACCAGTAAAAGTAAAACCTACTACTACCTCTACTAAACTCACCTATGCCAGTGCATTTGACTCTGACTTCTACCTACTATTGATAGAGAGGTGATGTTCTACTATGTCTGACATGCAGGATGCAGCCTTGGAAGTAGAATCAAACATCATGGTTGTAGAGAAGCTCAAGGGAAATGTTGATAGAAGAAGACAAAGGGGCGATTCATCATCCTCTGATCCTAAGATAGATAAAATGACCAAAATGATTGAGTCATTAGCCTCTGAAATCTCCAAATTGATGGTTGAGCACCTAGGGAAAGGAAGAATGCCTAATACCTTTGATACTAGAAATCCAAATCCAAATCCATATAGAATAACTAATTAGCAGTTGCAGATTTTGCAAAGAAGCAAAGATGCAAATGAAGACCAAAGGTTGAAGGCTCCTTTTCAGAATGCAGTCATGGAAGAATAACAGTTTGAAGAATATGATCAGATCCATTGTCTAGAAGACAAAGGAAGTGCTTCCGTTTTGACCTCAACTGCCTATGAAAATTCATTGTGCAATGACGAAATCAGCCAAGAATGGGATGGCAAAAGCCATTCTACAAACTATAGATCAACAAAGATATAATTTGAGGTCAAAGATAAATAATGCCAAGGAAACGCCTGTTCAAAGAGCTGTTGTCCCTGCAGTACATCAATCTCATAAGCAAAAACAACTGGAAGTTGATCCCATCATCCTCAAAGCTCCAGGTCATGAGGTAAGAGGCCTTGACAAGTCTCCTTCTCCTTCCAGTTTTCAATCAGAAATTCAGAAGCTAAGAATACCTATGCCTCTAATTGAACTAGTGAAGAATGAGTCGTTCAAAAGATCAATCCTCAAGGCCCTTGAGCCTAAAGCCATCCAAGCCTCCATTGACCATGTAAATTTGCAAGATGACAAGCCACCTATTATTCTCAGCCTAATGACTAAAAATTGTGAAGGCAGCTAGTTGAGTCTTGAAAATGTCATTCATTTCCATTTCACTTCCACTATAATGTCCATTATATCACCTCCATTTCACTACTATGTCACCACATTCATCCCACTTTCATTATCATTGGGCCACATTTATG
>APFE030129761.1:0-25763 GCA_000404065.3 Pinus taeda
AAGGTTCAAGTAGTGGAACATCACATCGAGCATCAACAACAAGTTCTCCAACTCTTAAAGGATAACCTCGTGTTGGCGAAAAATAGAATGAAACAACAGGTAGATCAACATTGCAGCAAAAGAGGTTTTGATGTAGGTGACTGGGTATTCCTATGCCTACAACCATATAAACAAATGTCACTCAAGCAAGCTAAGAAGGATAATAAATTGTGACCTTGTTTCATAAAAGAGACATTAGGGCTTCAATCTACAAGCTCAACTGTATGTTAGGTGTCAAGTATCGAGACAATAAGTATGTATAGAGAATTAAGTTTCCTAAGGGGATAGGGGCTTAGTGATCTAGCAGATGGATAAGTTAGATGATGGAGGGGTGATTGTGTTAATTGATTGCCCATTGTTTGGTTATGTGAATACTAAGAAAGAAAGTTTTAAACTAATGTGATATTTCCCATGTGTTTGATAGTGGATATAATAGCCAAATTAATTGACTAGGTAAGCTACCGTGGAAGTTGATAGGCCATTTTATAGTGTTGACATGTGTGCAAAGGGATGCCATGTGTTCGACAAGAAGAAAATAAATATGTATAGGAGAGAAGTTACAATATAAATTTAAATAATACCAAAGGTCAATTAAAACACCTTTTTTTAGACTATCCAAAATGAGAATTTGTAAAGAAGAAACTAGGATAGCATGTTATTGTTTATGTCATTGCTAAAATGAACATGTCCTCACTATTCAAAAGATCTTGTAATGGAACCAAGGTTATGTATCACATGAATAGTTATAGGTAATAATTCCCACAAATTATCTTCATTACTATGTCACATATTGAAATCTTTAATTTCAAAAATAGTTTCATCATCTCTAATAGATCATATAACTATGACCTTAGGTAACACTTTTGATGGATTTTACTCATTGTTAACTGTATTTATTATTTCTTTGTGACGGAAGATGGAAAGAAGAAATAGAAAATATTTAATAAATGATAGTAAATATTATTTCAAGGATGTTACCAAGCGTATTGCTTGAGGTTTTATATGAGACAAGTATATATTTTTAGAATAATAGAGATTGAAAGATAAAAAGTGTTGCAATAGGCATTCACATATAACATGAAAATTTCAAACACTTTTCCATGCTAGATATTCCGAAATCTATAGTAGCAGTCAATAGGAATTAATCACTAAAGGGAAATAAACATTTTGCATACAACATACATGGGGAAAATATCTTCTTTGTAGGTGTTGTATTGAAGTGGATTGGGAGGTTATACAAGGACCATGAACATTATATTACACCTCTTTTGGTCCCTAAGGCACTAGTTTTCATCCTTGAAAAATGTTCAAGGACCTAAGAACCATACTTTAGATGACCTCCATGAGGACCACTAGGCCAACTATTCACCTTAGAGGCACTCAAAGGTAGTTTTGTACCATGTGCATAGTCTGTATTATTTATAAGCCTTAAAAAACACTCATAGGCCTTAGGATGATAATGGTGTTTCTCCTTAAATGATATCCAAGGCCCTAACAATAGCCATCCTTGTGTGGCAATATTATCCTCACGTTAACACTCATACAAAATCTATATACCTATGGCTTATAACGATTTAAAATAGTGTTGCCCATCACCTAATTGTGCAAAAAGCCCTAACTAACCTATATTCCATGTCAAAGATGTCCCCGATATTGGCATATCATCCTATATTATCCATTAGATCATGGAGATAGAGGGTTCAGGGATTGTCACTTGATGGTTGGGGACTATAGTCCATCGATAGGTCAAATGTTAGGCTAAATCTATTAAGGACAGCTCAAGGTTAACCAACATTAATGCAATGCATTAGTTGTTGGTACATCGACCTATCAAAATTTCACAATATTGGGTAGTAGACATTAGTAAGTAGGAGACTAGTCACCAATAAGAAACCTTGGTATCGATAGAGTAATGATATGGTGAGTCGATGTGGACCCGAGGATACCACATGTCAATTTTGTGTTAGTTGAATTAACATGCTAACATCTCATTATGGCGTGGCACAAATGTGGGTCTAAATGACATGTCATATCAATGTGGCAAGTGATCTGGCACTTTGACATTGCAATAGAAAGTTGACTTGGTATCGAGGTGATGTCAAGGTGCTAACCATATAGTGATGACATGGATGTTCGGATTTTGGATGTTAAGATATCAGCTAATTAGAATAAATGGCACTCTTTAGCCTCTTCCCAGGGGCTGGGTAGCTTGATAGCTCGACCATTGGCCTTTCAAGATATCGGGTATTGAGATATTAGGGATTCAATCTACAAGCTCATCTATATGTTAGGTTTCAAGTATCAAGACAATAAGTACGTATAGAGCATTAAGTGTCCTGGGGCGATAGGGGCTTGGTGATCCGATAGATGGATAAGGTAAATGATGGAAAGGTAATTGTGTTAATTTATGAACCATTTTTTGGTTATGTGAAGATCAAGTAAGCAAGTTTTAAAATAATGTAATATTTCCCAAGTGGTCGATAGTGGATATAATAGCCAAATTAATTAACTAGGTAAGCTACCGTGGAAGTTGATAGGCCATTTTATAGTGTTGACATTTGTGCAAAGGGACACCATGTGTTTGACAAGAAGCAAATAAATATGTATAGGAGAGAAGTTACAATATAAATTTAAATAATACCAAAGGTCAATTAAAACACCTTTTTTAGACTATCCAAAATGAGAATTTGTAAAGAAGAAACTAGGATACCATGTTATTGTTTATGTCATTACTAAAATGAACATGGCCTGATTATTCAAAAGCCCTTCTAATGAACCAATATTATGTATCTCATGAATAGTTATAGGTAATAATTACCACAAATGATCTTCATTACTATGTCACATTTTGAAATATTTAATTTCACAAATAGTTTCATCATCTCTAATAGATCATATAGCTATGACTTTAGCTAGCACTTTTGATGGATTTTACTCAATGGTAGCTGTATTTATTATTTGTTTGTGACTGAAGTTGGAAAGCGGAAATAGAAAATATTTAATAAATGACAGTAAATATTATTTCAAGGGTGTTACCAAGTGTATTGCTTGAGGTTTTATATGAGACAAGTATATATTGTTAGAAGAATAGAGATTGAAAGATAAAAAGTGTGGTAATAGGCATTAACATATAACATGAAAATTTCAAACACTTTTCCATGCTAAATATTCCAAAATCTATAGTAGCAGTCAATAGGAATTAACCACTAAAGGGAAATAAACATTTTCCATACAACATACGTCGGGAAAATATCTTCTTTGTAGGTGTTGTATTGAAGTGGATTGGGAGGTTATACAAGGACCATGAACATTATATTACGCCTCTTTTGGTTCCTAAGGGACTAGTTTTCATCCTTGGAAAATGTTCAAGGGCCTAAGAACCATACCTTAGATGGCCTCCATGAGGACCACTAGGCCAACTATTCACCTTAGAGGCACTCGAAGGTAGTTTTGTACCATGTGCATAGTCTGTATTATTTATAAGCCTTAAAAAACACTCATAGGCCTTAGAATGATAATGGTTTTTCTCCTTAAATGATATCCAAGGCCCTAACAATAGCCATCCATGTGTGGCAATATTATCCTCACATTAACACTCATACAATATCTATATACCTATGGCTTATAACAATTTAAAATAGTATTGCCCATCACCTAATTGTGAAAAAAACCCAGATTAACCTAGATGCCATGTAAAGATCTCCCCGATATTGGCATATCATCCTATATTATGCATTAGATCATGGAGATAGAGGGTTCAAGGATTGACACTTGATGGTTGGGGACTATAGTCCATCGATAGGTCAAATGTTAGGATAAATCTATTAAGGAAACCTCAAGGTTAACCAACACTAATGCAATGCATTAGTTGTTGGGACATCGACCTATCAAATTTTCACAATATTGGGTAGTAGACATTAGTAAGTAGGATACTAGTCACCAATAAGAAACCTTGATATCGATAGAGTAATGATATGGTGAGTGGATGTGGACCCGAGGATACCGCATGCCAATTGTGTGTTAGTTGAATTGACATGCTAACATCTCATTATGGAGTGGCACAAATGTGGGTCTAGATGACATGTCATATCAATGTGGCAAGTGATGTGGCACTTTGACGTGGCAATGGAAAGTTCACTTGGTATCGAGGTGATGTCAAGGCGCTAACCATATAGTGTCGACATGGATGTTGGGATTTTGGATGTTAAGGTATCAGCTAATTAGAATAAATGACACTCTTTAGCCTCTTCCTAGGGGCTCGATAGCTTGATAGCTCGACCGTTGGCATTTCAAGATATCGAGTGTTGAGATATTAGGGCTTCAATCTACAAGCTCATCTATATGTTAGGTGTCAAGTATCAAGAAAATAAGTATCTATAAAGCATTAAGTGTCCTGGGGTATAGGGGCTTAGTGATCTGATAGATGGATAAGGTAAATGATGGAAAGGTAATTGTGTTAATTTATGAACCATTGTTTGGTTATGTGAATACCAAGTAAGCAAGTTTTAAACTAATGTGATATTTCCCAAGTGGTCGATAGTGGATATAATAGCCAAATTAATTGACTAGGTAAGCTACCGTGGAAGTTGATTGGCCATCTTATAGTGTTGACATGTGTGCAAAGGGCTGCCATGTGTTTGACAGGAAGCAAATATATATGTATAGGAGAGAAGTTACAATATAAATTTAAATAATACCAAAGGTCAATTAAAACACTTTTTTAGACTATCGAAAATGAAAATTTGTAAAGAAGAAACTAGGATACGATGTTATTGTTTATGTCATTGCTAAAATGAACATGCCCTGATTATTCAAAAGCCCTCGTAATGGAACCAAGGTTATGTATCACATGAATAGTTATAGGTAATAATTCCCACAAATGATCTTCATTACTATGTCACATATTGAAATGTTTAATTTCACAAATAGTTTCATCATCACTAATAGATCATATAACTATGACTTTAGGTAGCACTTGTGATGGATTTTACTCATTGTTAACTGTATTTATTATTTCTTTGTGACCAAAGTTGGAAAGTGTAAACAGAAAATATTTAATAAACAACAGTATATATTATTTCAAGCGTGTTACCAAGCATCTTGCTTGAGGTTTTATATGAGACAAGTATATATTGTTAGAAGAATAGAGATTGAAAGATAAAAAGTGTGGCAATAGGAATTAGCATATAACATGAAAATTTCAAACACTTTTCCATGCTAGATATTCCAAAATCTATAGTAGCAGTCAATAGGAATTAACCACTAAATGGAAATAAACATTTTCCATACAACATACGTGGGGAAAATATCTTCTTTGTAGGTATTGTATTGAAGTGGATTCAAAGGTTATACTAAGGACTATGAACATTATATTACATCTCATTTGGTCCCTAAGGGACTAGTTTTCATCCTTGAAAAATGTTCAAGGGCCTAAGAACCATACCTTAGGTGGCCTCCATGAGGACCACTAGGCCAACTATTCAACTTAGAGGCACTCGAAGGTAGTTTTGTACCATGTGCATAGTTTGCATTATTTATAAGCCTTAAAACACACTCATAGGCCTTAGGATGATAATGGTGTTTCTCCTTAAATGATATCCAAGGCCCTAACAATAGCCATCCTTGTGTGGCAATATTATCCTCACATTAACACTCATAAAACATCTATATACCTATGGCTTATAACGATTTAAAATAGTGTTTTCCATCACCTAATTGTACAAAAATCCCCGACTAACCTAGATGCCATGTCAAAGATGTCCCCGATATTGGCATATCATCCTATATTATCCATTAGATCATGGAGATAGAGGGTTAAAGGATTGTCACTTGATGGTTGGGGACTATAGTCTATCGATAGGTCAAATGTTAGGCTAAATCTATTAAGGACACCTCAATGTTAACCAACACTAATGCAATGCATTAGTTGTTGGTACATCGACCTATCAAAATTTCACAATATTGAGTAGTAGACATTAGTAAGCAGGAGACTAGTCACCAATAAGAAACCTTGATATCGCTAGAGTAATGATATGGTGAGTGGATGTTGACCCAAGGATACCGCATGTCAATTGTGTGTTAGTTGAATTGACATGCTAACATCGCATTATGGCGTGGCACCAGTGTGGGTGTAGATGACATGTCATATCAATGTGGCAAGTGATGTGGCACTTTGACATGGCAATGGAAAGTTGACTTGGTATCAAGGTGATGTCAAGGTGGTAACCATATAATGACGACATGGATGTTGGGATTTTGGATGTTAAGATATTAGCTAATTAGAATAAATGGCACTCTTTAGCCTCTTCCCAGGGGCTCGGTAGCTTGACAGCTCGACCATTAGCCTTTCAAGATATCGGGTATTGAGATATTAGGGCTTCAATCTACAAGCTTATATATATGTTAGGTGTCAAGTATCAAGACAATAAGTATGTATAGAGCATTAAGTGTCTTGGGGGGATAGGGGTTTAGTGATCTGATATATGGATAAGGTAAATGATGTAAAGGTAATTTTGTTAATTTATGAACCATTATTTGGCTATGTGAAGACCAAGTAAGCAAGTTTCAAACTAATGTGATATTTCTCAAGTGGTCGATAGTGGATATAATACCCAAATTAATTGACTAGGTAAGCTACCGTGGAAGTTGATAGGCCATATTATAATGGTGACATGTGGGAAAAGGGCTCCCACGTGTTTGACAAGAAGGAAATAAATATGTATAGCGGGAAGTTACAATATAAACTTAATTAATACCAAAGGTCAAATAAAACACCTTTTTTTTTACTATCCAAAATGAGAAATTGTAAAGAAGAAAATAGGATCCCATCTTATTGTTTATATCATTGCTAAAATGAACATGGCCTGATTATTCAAAAGCTCTTGTAATGGAACCAAAGTTATCTATCAGATGAATAGTTATGGGTACGAATTCCCATAAATGATGTTGATTACTATGTCACATATTGAGATCTTTAATTTCACAAATAGTTTCATCAACTCTAATAGATCAAATAACTACGACCTTAGGTAGCACTTTTGATGGATTTTACTTATTGTTAACTAGATTTATTATTTATTTGTGACAAAAGTTGAAAAGTGGAAATACAAAATATTTAATAAATGAGAGTAAATATTATTTCAAAGGTGTTACGAAGTGTATTTCTTGAGGTTTTATATGAGACACGTATATATTGCTAGAAGAATAGAGATTGAAAGATAAAAGGTGTAGAAACAGGCATCAACATATAACATTATGAATTTCAAACACTTTTCCATGCTAGATATTGAAAAATCTATAGTAGCAATCAATAGGAATTAACCACTAAAGGGAAATAAAAACTGTGCATACAACATACATGGGGAAAATATTTTCTTTGTAGGTGTTGTATTGAAGTGGCTTGGGAGCTTATACATGGACAATGAGCATTATCTTACACCTTTTTTGGGCCCTTAGGGACTAGTTTTCATCCTTGAAAAATTTTCAAGGGCCTAAGAACCATCCCTTAGATGGTCTCCATGAGCACCACTAGGCCAACTATTCACCTTAGAGGCACTCAGAGGTGGTTTTGTACCATGGGCATAGTTTGTACTATTACTAAGCCTTAAAAATCACTCATAGTCCTTAGGATGATATTGGTGTTTCTCCTTAAATGATGTCCAAGGCCCCATCAAAAGTCGTCCTTGTGGGGAAAAATTATCCTTGCATTGACACCCATAGAACATCCATATACTTATGGTTTATAATGATGGCAAATAGTGCTCCCCATCACATAATTGTGCAAAATTCCCCAACTAACCTAGATGCCATGTCAAACATGTCCTCGATATTAGTATATCATCCTACATTATCCATTAGCTCATGGAGATAGAGGTTTCAATGACTGTCACTTGATGGTTGGGGATTATAGTCCATCAAGTGGTCAAATATCGGGCTAACTGTATTAAGGACACCCCAAGGTCAACCAACAATAATGCAATTTATTAGTTGCTGGTACATTGACCTATGAAAATGTCATAATATTGGGTAGTAGACATTAGTATGTAGGACACTAGTCACCAACAAGAAACCTTGATATTGATAGAGTAATGATGTGGTGAGTGGATGTGGACCCAGGGATATCACATGTCAATTTTGTGGTAGTTGATTTGACATGCTAATGTCTCATTATGATGTGGCACAAATGTGGGTCTAGATGACATGGCATACTAGTGTGACAAGTGATGTGGCATGTTGACATGGCAATGGAAGGTTGACTTCACACTGAGGTGATGTTTAGGTGGTAGGCATATAGAGACGATGTGGATGTTGGGCTTTTGGATGTGAATATATCAGCTAATTTGTACCAATGACACTCTTTAGCCTCTTCCCAAGGGCTGGGTGGCTTGATAGCCCGACCATAGGCCTTTCAAGATATCGGGTATTGAGATATTACGGATTCAATCTACAATATCATCAGTATGTTAGGTGTGGAGTATCGAGATAGTAAGTACATATAGAGCATTAAGTGTCCTAGGGGGATAAAGGCTTAGTGATCCATCAGATGGATAAGGAAGATGATAGAAAGGTAATTGTGTTAATTGATAACCCATTGTTTGGTTATGTGAAGACCGAGCAAGCAAGTTTTAAACTAATGTGATATTTCCCAAGTGGACGATAGTGGATATAAAAGCTAAATTAATTGACTAGGTAAGCTACCTCGGAAGTTGATAGCCCATTTTATAATGGTTACATGTGGGTAAAGGGCTGCCACGTCTTTGACAAGAAGAAAATAAATATGTATAGGAGAAAAGTTACAATATAAGCTTAAATAATACCAAAGGTCAAATAAAACACCTTTTTTTAGACTATACAAAATGAGAATTTCTAAAGAAAAAACTAGGATCCCATCTTACTATTTATATCATTGCTAAAATCAACATGAAGTGATTATTCAATATCTCTTGTAATGGAACCAAAGTTATGTATCACATGAATAGTTATAGCTAAGAATCCCCATAAATGATCTTCATTACTATGTCACATATTGAAATCTTTAATTTAGCAAATGGTTTCATCAAATCTAATAGATCAAATAACTACCAATTTAGGTAGCAATTTTGATGGATTTTACTCATTGTTAACTAGATTTATTATTTCTTTGTGACTAAAGTTGAAAAGCGGAAATACAAAATATTTAATAAATGAGAATAAATATTATTTCAAGGATGTTATCAAATGTATTGTTTGAGGTTTTATCCTAGACAAGTATATATTGCTAGAAGAATAGAGATAAGGAATAATTAATAAATTCCTAAATTCCTTATTTGAAATAAGGAAAAATATCTACTTTTCATTTTCTTAATAATTACTAAATTTTATCTAAAATAATCTCTTTATTTAAAATAAGGAAAAATCTATATTTTTTAATAATTACTAAATTCCTTATTTGACATGAGTAAAAAAAATAGAAAATTAGATTTTTCACTACATTCATATTGAACTTTTACATACAATTTCATTCCAAATACCAAATTTTTTCTTAAATAGAAAGTATACATGATTTTTTAAAATTTCAGATTTTTCATTTTTATCATTTCACAAATTCACAAGCACAATATTCGCACAAGAACAAATCTTGAAATTTACAAGCAGCACAAGTTTTTGGTTTAGAATTTTCTCTTTTGGAAGTTTGATAGTGCATGCAAAATACAGGTTTTTTCCTACTTTTAACTGTAAATTTGATTACCTGTGTCCACATTTTTAAAGTTTTTCTCCCATGTATTTTTAATATACTCCCTTTTTCTATTAACGAAAAATACTTTTACACAGAATTTGTCCATCCCAAGTACTTGCAATTTTCTTAGTTGACATATGTTGGTTTGATCGCTTTGTTGATCCATTAATTATCTGCTCAGAGTTCGTTTAATCCTCAAACATTACAATACATATGCAAAGAAAAACATTTTCATCGGTTGCGAGTCTGTTGTCAGGACTCTTTCTTCAGTATGCAGGCCACTACATGAACTTGTTAACACTTACAGTCTACCCTAAGTTTTGAATTGCCCAGGCCCGATTTGGCCTCGAATTTATTACTAATGAATTCCCATACCCTAAGTATCCCCAAGCATTAGTATTAGCTGTATATTCAACACCATTTCTCTTCTGCCTCAATTTCTTATGCTTCACATTCTACTGATATCTTTCGACGACACACTTTTTACACAACTGAACATCGATTGTTTCCGCAACCTAAAACACGAAAACCCAACTCCTAAAACTACATAATTCACCCTCTCCCAGCCTTGGCTGGTGTCTGGAAATCTTCAAATTACTACACTTTTGTCTCACGCAGACTTGAATAATGATCGAGCTTTGAATTGTCGGGACTCTTTCTTCACTAGTGAGGCCACTCCAGAAATTTTTCGTGGAGAGAACGCATGCAGTAGATTAGATACGGTGCTCACAGGAATCATAAAGGAATTTCAGCTATTGAGTTTGTCGAATTTACCAAAGCCCAAAAATGAACAGAATCCTAGCTATGAGAAGTTCCTGAAAACACTGATGAAAGGCATGGAATTGCCGAAAAAATGCGAGGGTACTAGCGGTTTTAAAATTTTTCATAGCCTCAGATATGGATTTCAAATCCGTCAGCTAGAGGGGGAAATCTCTGACGTCCTCTGGTACCATATGCCCGTCAACATCTTGCTTGAAGTGAAGAATCTCATAGCATAGCTAACGAACCTTCACCACAAGTACAAGTTGGAGTCAATGGATGAGGGCAAGATCAATGAAACAATCTTCAAACATCTGTCTAAGCTTACGAATGATCCACAACAAAATGTGATGATACTTCAACAAATGGGTGCAAATAATATGTTTGATGGCACTGTTGTTGAGGTTCCTTGTAATTATGTTGGTTTGAGAATGTCTGATTTTTTAGTTGGGTTGGAAAAATATATTTGGAATTCGAAGCGAACTCTGCTCCAAAGTGAGGTGACCGTCGTTGGCTTGTATGGTATGGGAGGCCTCAGCAAAGCTACCCTGGCAAGCATACTCTACCAACTCTTCACTCTCCTCTATTTAGGCTTTTTGGCAACGAATATCGTTCCTGTATTGTGCACGATCTCACGAGAACATACACTATGACACAACTTAATCAATACAAAAAACAAATAAAGAAAAATTACAACTTTTGTGATTTGGAATCAATATATAAATACTGCAACTATATTTTAACATCCAGCTAATTTTTTTTTTGCATTTTGTCCCCTTTCCTCATCCGGATTTGCATTCATTCTTTGTCTTCTCTAATGTTTTATTGAATGCAGCCATTTCCTTTTGTGAAAGGAAATTCAAAGAGCCTTAAGAACTTATTTCACTAGTTCATATGGTTTGATAGACAATACATGGAAACCTATGTATAGTGTTTGCACCCATCCAGAATCAGAAATTTTTGGATGCATTTCATCCCAGCAAGGGGCGTTGGGATAAAGACATCAATGATGTTTTCGAAAACAATATCATTTTCATCACTGTGTCAGAGTCCCCAAACCTGAAGGTAATTTTAGAGACTATGTGGGAGAAGATTGTCCGTAGGAAGAGACCTGAATTTTAGAATGTGGAGGAAGCACATAGAGAGTTACAGCAGCAACTGCTAAGACAAGTCAACTCTGGTGATACTAGATGATGTCTGGTCTCTGGAAAATTTGGAAAAATTGTTATTTGAAGGTGTAGGATATAAGACACTTGTGACAACCCGAGATCTTTCTACCATCCAGAAAATGAATTCTACTCAACTTTATTAATTGCTATTGCTAGATAATGGTGATGCTTTGTCCCTCAGCTTTATGAAATGCCATTGCTGGATGATGGTGGTGCTCTATTCCTTTTCTGCATTTGGGCTTTTGGACAGAAATCAATACCAAGCACGACTAAGATTTTTTATTTTGTTAAGAGTTTGCTAGATCTGAATGCGCCGAATGATGGTGATGCTCTGTCCCTTTTCTGTGTTTGGGCTTTTAGACAGAAATCAATTCCAGGCACGACTAACATTGATTCTTTTGTTAGGAGATTGTTAGATCTGAATGCGTCGATGTATCTAGAGTTTTACACAGTTAATCTTAGCCCGAAATACTGTAGAGAATTTGAAAATCTGGATAAGTCTATTTCTCCTTTTTCAAAATATGACTGAAGGTAAAATAATGATTTTCTCTTATCTACAAGATGCAGATATAAAACATAATGAAGTTTTTGTTAACTACAAGTTTTTATGGGGTTGGCATAGGAAACTAAGGGAGTAATAAGCCTTGCTACAAAGTTATATTCTACGGGTGAACACACGGGAAAAGCGATGGCGGAAGAGGTTTGAGGTTTACAGTGTCAGTCCCCAATTTCAGTCTGGGTTTTCTATGATGATTCCATATTTTCTTTTGAATTGTCCTCATACATGTTTGAAGTAGGTTCATTAGACATGTAGTGTGTTCCCAGCCAGTGTTGTTTTCATCCTACAGTAAAAGATTTCTACATAAAGGAGTTTGCCTGTGCCCTTCGAATAGGAGTTTGCATGTGTCCTTCGAATTGTTGGGTTGCTGAAATCTTCAACTGCAAGATGGAAAAAAATAAACATTTTCTAAGAACGCATGAAACCCTGTACAAAGTTTCAAAAGCGTACCAGGAGGCCACAAAAGAAATTATGGGATAGTAAAAGAAAACCCTTGGCTTTTCAATTAATCAAAAACAATGTGTCTTGAACCGAGAAACAATGTTAAAAATGAAACATCGGCCACCCCCCTTTCTTCCTTTAATTTAATTATAAAAATTAAAAATTTTTATGTTATAGATTGGTTGATGTAGAAGGAAATTAGTAGTCTAGGTTTAAAAGAGCTTTCAACATCTATTGAAAACTTGGGAAGCTGGAATACATGGACATTTCTTTATGTGAGTCCCTGAAAAAGCTTCATGAGGAAATAGGGCAGAAATCTCGAGGAGCTTGACATGAGATACTGTTCTCCGTTGAGGAAGTTGCCTAAATCAGTTCTAGGGCTGAAACTTCTAAAGCATGTTATATGTGATGAAAAGATTGGGCAATAATGGAATCCTCTTAAGAGTTTTTCTGCTACTATGGATTTTAGAATTGAAATTATAGAAGCACACTTTATCTTGGATTGGTTGCAAGCACACTTCAGTTTTCATTTGTTATAAGGCTTTTCTAATATTTTTAAAAAAGTTTTTATTAATAAATTTAAATTTAAACATGGATTTAAATTTGTTTTTATATGTATATATCTCTATGTAGAGAGTACTGTTTTGGATAGAGAAGATATAATAATAAATAGTAAAAAAAGTATAACTAAAAATATTTAATTTTTATCAATTTATTTGTTAAGATAAATTATATATCTTTTTAAATAAAAACAAATATATTTATCAATTTGAAATAAATTTAAATAATAGTAATTTATATATAATATTTTAGAATATATAATTAGTTAAGATCATTGATGTGCTTCTGGAAATGAGCCATAAGTTTGTCGCGATTGTGAAAAATCTTTTTTGATATAACCCCACATATTCATCATGCAGATTTGTGCTGATATAAGAGAATAAATGCACCAGGATGTTCATGCTAAATAGGTAAGTAACATCGACTAAATAGGTAAGTAATATCGAATTCTTGTTGGATTTTCAAACTTTTCTTTCAGCAACAAATGCACCAGGATGTTCATGCTAAATAGGTAAGTATTATGGAATTCTTCTGGGATTTTCAAAATTTTCTTCAGCAACAGATTATCAAACTTTGCTTTTGTGCCCCTTCTAAATTTACATGAAGCAAGGATTGCATTCAAATTGCTCACAACCGGGTCCAAGTATTTGTCAATGACGTTCTCAAGATCTTCAAAAGTGTCTTTCCCAATCGATAGTGTTTTCCGAAGACGATGGTAAGTCTCTTCCCAAATGACAATGTTTTTATTGCTATCTTAAAAAAAATTACCCACATATTTTTTGATTTGGTTACTTTGTATTTAACATTGTCATAACCATTTTGGTTTCCTTGAATAAAAAAACAACAAAACCTTAATTTATTTTTAAAATCTCTCTCAATATTTTTTATTTTCATTTTATTTTTAAATTGACTACACAAATCCATTATATATATAGAAAGCACATTACAATAAACTAAAATATACTATTTTAGAATAAGAAAGAAATGTAATTATGTTAAAACCCTCAAACCTTCCACTAATATTTGAACTTGAAATTTCAAAAATATGTTATTTTTAATTTTAAAATTTCTTACCGTGATATGAAATGTGTGAGGTGTCTAATGAAACTCTAAAATTTATTTCAAATATTTATGTTTGATATTTACATGTCTTTCAGATAAAATTCTTATTCATTTAATAATTTTTTTTCCTCTTAAGATATTTCTAAATTCAACTATATTATTATTATGAAATTATGATTCACTTAAAATTTATTTTAAAATATGAAACAATTTCGTGAATTTAATTTCAATTTCTTGACTCATTATTAACGGTTTTTATATTAATTTTTAACTAATTATAGAATATCTTAATGTTGTGTTCTTTTTGTAAATTAATACTTTATATTACTAAAAAATGTTCATAGATGCATGGTTGTAGCATATATCCACGAGAGGATTTCTTTTTGTATTTATTAGGCTACCAAGGTCCAAAAGACTAGAAATTTCCTAAATAAATTTTGCTCCAAAAGTAGTCCATGTAACTAGATCTAGATTACAAAATCTCTTATTATTGGGCTATCCAAGCCATACATGATAGAGAACTAAAAAGTTACAGGAAAGAGAATCATTTGGACTTTGAAAATGAAATGGTAATTGGATCTCGGACACTTGATCGTAGAGGTGCAACAATGTTAGAGTTGCATTATATGTGTCCATCCACATGGGCAAGCCTTGCATCTAACCTATCCAGGGTGAAGTGTTGGTTCCTCAAAATTTTTTAAGTGTCTTCGAAGGAGCTAAAGACATTATACCTCTCAAACTATTTGTGCTTAAAAACCAACATCAATAGAGTTTTCATCCTCCAATGCAAGTTTCAACTAAGTTGAAATACTTCTTCTTTCATCCCCTAGTGTGACCAAGGTCTAAATCCAAGTAGATACCTCATTCATAATTTTATAATATGAGTGCATTTCCTTTCCACCCCATCTTGGGTTTCAAGCTAGCAAATTTCTCTTCTTGTCTCATGTGGCACAACATTAAAACACGTAGTATGATCATCTTGCATAAAAAGTGTCATTCTATGCTAGAATTTTGAGATGTTTCTCTCACTCGGCCCACAACATGTGTTGCCTAGGAAACATGAAGGAAATAAAGGGGTCACATCTATAGAAATTGTTATAACTTACATGACCTGTAAAGAAATAGGAGAATATACCAACCACAACTTCATCAAGGCTTTTACACCACCGTAGAAATTCATCACTTAGACACATTAAGCAAACCATGTTGCTTGAAGGGATGATCATCTCAACCCCCATTGAGGTGGATACCCCAACATTAGAACCCCCATACCCCAATACAATTACCCAAAAACAAAGCAACGAGTTTTCTAGAGGGAACACTTTATAGTAAACTCTCTAAATTAGGATATACTAGGAGTGTAAAGAGATACCTAACTAGACTCAAATTTTTTCCCTGTGAACCCCTAGACCATCAAAGAAGTCAAGAAAAAACATTCCAACACAAAAATTTCTCAACACATACATCAAAGAAACAAATTTGAGACAGAAAGAAAACAAACAAAAATGTTGCTGACAACCCTCCCAATCTATAGAAAATATTCCATTTCCCAATGACCCATGAAGTGTTGCGAACGTTTTGTATCAATTTATCATTACTAGATTCTACGTGTGGAATATTTTTATCTTGAAAAGTAGGTTTATCAATAATATAAGGAATTTGTGGGGGTGCAAGAGAAATATTTTTTATTGTGCTTCTAAAGACTGCTATAGAGATAATCATAGAGAATATTGTTGGATGGATGGTGCTAGCCTCTGTCTAGTGCTACCCTTTGTCTGGACTTGATTTCCATTAGCTGCTTGCTCTGGGTCAGCCAATTCTACACCCATTCCCATTGAACTTGTAAAGAAGAAGTTGTTCCCATTTATTGTAGACTCATTGCCTGTCACATCTTGTCCAATGTCTTCTAACATTGAACTGGCCTGAGGTTGTTTTCCTTTTGAACCTTCATGTACAAAAATCACATCAATTATATCACCACTACAATATAATTAAAACAAATGTGATTGAAAGAAGGCTTGTTTTCATTAAACAAGTTCAAACTTAATTTAAAAATGTATGTTTGCACTCAACAGGAACAAATGTAATTGAAAAAGGTATTTTTGCATTCAATAGTAACAAACTTCAAGGCCATATCTCCTATAGCCCCAAAAGTATGGTTGAAATATGGGGAGCTTGCAGTAACAACAGGAGATGAACAATTTTGTACAAGTGAAAGAGGAGACACCGTAGGAAAGGATCCTAACTTCATCTCATATGTGTGCTCAAATTTCACTTTAGATATTGTGCTTGCTAGACTTGAGGCCATTCTTTCTCAGAAAAAACATGAAAATGTAGTGACTATAACAAATATGCGTTATCATCAAACATTTTAGAGTAATTTGCAGTACTCCCTAGCCACTCCTAACAACACAAGAGCTTGAATTCATATTAAAGAAGACCCAGAATATTACCAAAACAAAATAATGGATAATTTATTAATCCAAAAAAATAATTCCCCTTAAAAAAAATATTAATTACAATAACATAAATGTTGGTGTAATGTCCCTTAATAATAAATAAAAATAATATAATATAAATATATAATAAAATAAAATAAATATAAACAATAAATAAAAAATAGTAATAGTAAATAAATAATAAATAATAGTAAAATAATAAATAAATAACACTAAAGCCCTAAATAAATATAAATAGAAATAAAACAAGAAAGCTACTCAGTAAAGCTATCAAAACGTAAAAACAAAAGAAATAAAACAAGAAAGCAATAAAGTTGCATGTGGACACATGGAGTGTGTGCATGTGGTTCCCCTTCCAATGTTTGCTCTATTTAATAGATGGTAAGGAATATGAGAGCCATTCGATCATCTATTCTCTTGGGAGAATAGTGTTATGAGACAAAGCATCCCTGACAGTAGTACGTTGATTGAGAGCTCAAGGGTGGTCAATTGTAACAAGATTCTATGCAACTAAGCCTACTTTTGGGTGGAGAGTCGTCCCAAGACTTTGTTGCAGTTAGCAGAGGAATTCAACTAGCGTTCAACTAGCATTCCCCAGGTAAGTCGTTCAACTAGCGTTCCCCAGGTAAATTGTCTCTACTTGTATCTTTTAAAATTTAATGTTAATTAGTTGATAAATTATGTGTCGATTATAAATCACATGATTAATCTAATTAATTACATGTTTTTATTTAGGAGAGGTTACATATGGTATTAGAGAATAAGTTCAAACTCTAAAACCTATGAACCAATCCACTTTTTTAGAATAATTTTAAATTTTAGCAAAAATAAATTAATTATAGTTTTATAGTTATATAATTGTGAACCTAATTTTAAATTCTAAATATACAATTCGTTGTTAGTTACATGACTGTGAAAACAACTTTTACTAATTGAATTTAAAATTCTAATATAAGAGTGGAGGATTATTATAAAGCAGGGAATTCTTCAATAGGAAAAACATTAAATATTAATTTTTAAATATAGATTATATTTTGCATCACGTTCGCGACTACTTGAACCTATGTATGTAATTAATCAAACTATTCCAATTTGAACCTCCCTACGTAATTGATTAAAAACATGCTATGTAATGAAATTGTATATTATATGCCAAAATATGGAAATATTAGTACCGAATGGTGTATTATTTTAATGGGTAAAGTTGGAGGAGATAAAATATCATATGAGTTGTGAACAACTTTCCATGTGTCATCGGCAGTTTACAGGTATTGGCCCATACCATGCTCCTCTTCCCTACAATGTGTACCACTCGTTCCCTGATATATAGGGATTCCTTTATTAGCCAAATAAGGTTTGCTATTATAATTTTAGTACCAAAAATTATGTGAAACGGTTAATTAGTGCATGTCATAAACAAACTAAATAAAAAAATAGTAATAGTAAATAAATAATAAATAATAATAAATAACTAATACTAAAGCTCTAAATAAATATAAATAGAAATAAAACAAGAAAGCAGTAAAAATCAGTAAATCTATCAAAAAGTAAAAACAAAAGAAATAAAACAAGAAAGTAATAAAGTTGCAAGTGGATATATGGACTGTGTGCATGTGGTTCCACTTCCAATGTTTTCTCTATTTAATAGATGGTGAGGAAGATGAAAGACATTCCATCATTCCATCATTCCATCATTGATTCTCTTGGGAGAATAGTGCTATGAGGCAAAGGATCCCTCGCAGTAGTATGTTGATTGAGGGCCCAAGGGTGGCCAGTTGTAGCAAGATTTTGTGCAACTGAGCCTTCGGTTAGGTGGAGAGTCATCCCCAAGACTTTGTTGTAGTTAGCAGAAGAATTAAACTAGCGTTCCCCAGGTAAGTTGTCTCTACTCGTATATTTTGAAATTTAATGTTAATTAGTTGATAAATTATATGTTGATTATAAATCATATGATTAATATAATTAATTACATGTTTTAATTTCGGGGCTGTTACAGTTGGCGACACTACGATCCCATAGCCTACGTCAACATCAATAGCCAACAACCCTAATTTTTCTTTTCCTCCGAGCTTAGCCTCCACACATTCGATTTCCACACCTACCTTAGACATGCGTGGAAGCCACATGTCCTCTTATGATTTAACCATATTTTACCTATTCCATTTTTAGTTTGCTCCTCAACCAAATTCTGCTTTGGTTGAACTAGACAATACACATAAACTGTAGGGTACCACATGGCCATAGATTAGATATGAGGACAATGAAGTTTATGCCACAAAACCTTCCAAACCTTTGAAATGATACCACCTGCATTTACATTTTATTCTACAGAGCTTCGAGGCAACACCCAAGGTGTTGAATTTCCACCTTAGAATTTTCCGATTGCCCTTTTATAATAAATATCAAGAAACTTTTATTTGTTAGGTGTTTATATTCTTCCCCACGACAGAGTATTAAAGCATAAAATGTGAGATCAACTATAAAAAGTGGGTCCAATTTTGTTGGAATTATACTTGTGTTTATGTTAAAAGTATATCTAACATGAGTTAGATTTCTCTCACCCTACCATGTTCTTATGTGGCTTTTTTTTCTATAGGAAAATTTAGCATGGGTTAGATTTCCTTCACCTTGCAATTGTGTTTTTAGCAACGTGTTTGTGTTTGTGCAAAAAAGAAATCTAGCATGTGCTTGATTTATGTTGTGATATAATGTTGTGCTAGAATAAATTCTAGCATTTGCTAAAAAATTTACCTTGTGATATTCTTATTGATAATGCTTATGTTTGTGCTAAAACGAAACCTAGCTTGTGCTATATTTCTTCTAAACTGTGATGTTGTTATTGGAAATTTGGTTTTTTGTGCTAAAAATAGATTACCATGCGTTACATTTTCTTCACCTTGTAATGTTATTGTTGGCAATTAGTTTGTGTTTGTGATAGAATAAAATGTAGCAAGCACTAGAATTTTTTTAATCTGCAATACTGTTGTTGGCAATTTGTTTGTGTTTTTGCTAAAAGTAAATCTAGCCTATGTTAGATTTCTTTCACATTGCAATGTTTTTATTGGCAATTTCTTTTCTATTTTTGACAAAGGAAAATGAAGCATGTGGTAGACTTCCTCTGACCTATAATATTGTTGTTGACAATATGTGTGCTTTTGTTCTAGAAGTAAATCTAACATGTGCTAGAATTATTTTAGCACGCAATGTTGTTATGCTCTTGTATTTGTGCTACAAGGAAATCTAGCACATTTTAGATTTATTGTACCTTGCAATATTGTTTTTGATAAGGTGTTTATATTTGCGATAGAATAAAATCTATCATGTGGAAAATTTATTTTGCCTTGCAATGTTGTTGATGGCAATATAATTGTGGTTGTGCTAAAATTAAATCTAACATGTGTTGAATTTCTATAATCCTACAATTTTGTTATGTGCGTGTGTTTGTGCTAGAAGAAAGCTCAACACATTCTAGATTTCTTCTGCGTTGGAGTGTTGTTGGAAACATGCTCGTGTTTATGTTATAAATAAGTCTAACAAGAACTAGATTTGTTTGAAGCTATAATGTTGTTATGTGTTTATTTGTGCTAAAGGGAATGTAGAATTCTTTAGATTTATTTCATCTTGTAATGTTGTTACTAGAAATGCACTTGTATTTATGATAGAATCAAATCTATAATTTGTTAGATTTCTCTTGTTTGATACTATTGTTGTTGACAATAGGCTTTTGTTTTTGATAAAAGTAAATACAACACAGGCTATATTTTTTTCACCTTACGTTGTTCTTATGTGCTTGTGTTTGAGTTGGAAGGGAATTTTAGCATACTAGATTTCTTTCACATTGCAATGTTGTGGTTGGAAATTTGGTTGTCCTTTCTATAAGGAAATATGCTATAATTCTTTGACTTTGCAATGCTGTTATTGGAAATTTCCATGTGATTGTGTTAGAAGGAAATTTAGCACATGTTAGATTTGTTTTATTGCAATGTTGTTATTGGAAGTATGTTTTAGTTTATGCTAGAAGTAAATTTAGTGTGTGCTATATTTATTTATCGCTACAATTTTGTTATGTTATTATGTTTGTGCTAGAAGGAAATCTACAACAAGTTAGATTTATTTCATCCTGTCATGTGCTTGTGTTTATGTTAGAAGGAAATCTAGCATGCACTGGATTTCCTTGCCCTATAATGTTGTTGTTAATGAGAGTGTCTCTCAAATTAATCACATCATTAGGATTTCATTAATCCAAAAGACACTCTCATTTACAATATGGATCACAAAAGCATAATATCTAACAATGTTGTTGTTGTCAACATGGTTGTGTTTGTGCTATAAATATATCTAGCATGCACTAGAATTCTTTCACCGTACAATGCTTTTGTCTCCTTGTGTTTATACTAGAAGGAAGTCTTACAAACATTAGATTTCTTTCAGCTTGCAATGTTGTGATTGGAAATGTGCCTATCTTTGGGCTAGAAGGAAATCTTGCATGCACTATATCTATTTCGCAGTGCAATATTATTGTTGGAAATATGGTTGCTTGTGCTATAAGAAATATAACATGCGTTATGTTTCCTTTAGCTTTCAATGTGCTTGTGTTTGTGATAGAAATTAATCTAGCACACATTAGACTTTTTTAGTCCTACAATGTTGTTATGTTCTTGTGTTTGTGCTAGAAGGAAATACAACATGCGTTAGATTTCTTTCCAAATCTAAATGTGCTTGTGTTTGTGTTGGAAGAAAGTTTAACACAAGCTATATTTCTTATACTCTACAATGTTGTTGTTAGCAACATGCCTGTATTTGTGGTAGACATAAATATAGCACTTGCTGGATTCCTCACTCTACAATGTTTCTATGTTCTTGAATTTTCGCTAAAAGGAATTCTAACACATGTTATATTTTCTTTTACATTGCAATGTTTTTAATCTAGCACAAGTTAGGCTAATTTAGTCCTACAATGTTGTTATGTCCTTGCGTTTGTGCTAGAAGGAAATATAACATATGTTAGATTTCTTTCGAATTTAAATGTGCTTTTGTTTGTGTTTGAAGAAAATTTAACACAAGCTAGATTTATTATACTCTACAATGTTGTTGTTGGCAACACGTTTTTGTTTGTGGTAGACATAAACCTAGCGCTTTCTAGATTTCTGACTCTATAATGTTTCTATGTGCTTGAGTTTGTACTAAAAGGAAATCTAACACATGTTACATTTTCTTTTACATTGCAATGTTGTTAATATAACATGTATTAGACTTATATAGTCCTAAAATGTTGTTATGTTCTTGTGTTTGTGCTAGAAGGAAATATAAAATGTGTTAGATTTATTTCAAATTTAAATGTTCTTATGTTTTTGTTGGAAGAAAATTGAACACAAGCCAGATTTATTATACTCTGAAATGTTATTGGCAATGTGCTTGTATTTGTGGTGGATATAAATATAACACTTTCTAGATTTCTCAATCTACAATGTTTCTATATGCTACACTCTGCACTAGAAGGAAATCTAACACATGCTAGATTTTATTTTACATTGCAATGTTGTTAATATAACACACATTAGACTTATTTAGTCATACAATGTTGTCATGTTCTTGTGTTTGTGCTAGAAGGAAACATAGCACGTGTTAGATTTCTTTCAAATTTAAATGTGCTTGTGCTTGTGTTGGAAGAAAATTTAACATAAGTCAGATTTCTTATATTCCAAAAATTTGTTGTTGGCAACATGATTTTATTTATGGTAAACATAAATCTAACAATTGCTAGATTTCTTACTCTACAACGTTTCTATATGCTTGAATTTGTGCTGAAATGAAATCTAACACATGTTAGATTTTATTTTACATTGAAATGTTGTTAATCTAGCACACATTAGACTTATTTAGTCCTACAATGCTATTATGTTGTTGTGTTTGTGCTAGAAGGAAATATAGCATGTGTTAGATTTCTTTCAAATTTAAATGTTCTTGTGTTTGTGTTGGAAGAAAATTTAACACAAGCTAGATTTATTATACTCTACAATGTTGTTGCTGGCAACGTGTTTGTATTTGTGGTAGACATAAATCTACAGTTGCTAGATTTCTCACTCTAAATTGTTTCTATGTGCTTAAGTTTTCACTAAAAGGAAATCTAACACACGTTATATTTTCTTTTACATTGCAATGTTGTTAATATACCATGTGTTAGACTTATTTAGTCCTAAAATGTTGTTATGTTCTTGTGCTTGTGCTAGAAGGAAATATAACATGTGCTAGATTAATTTCAAATTTAAATGTGCTGATATTTATGTTGGAAGAAAATTTAACACAAGATAGATTTCTTAGACTGTACAATGTTGTTGTTGGCAACGTGCATGTATTTGTGGTACACATTAATCTAGCACTTGATAGATTTCTCACTCTACAATGTTTCTATGTGCTCAAGTTTTCGCGAAAAGGAAATCTAACACATGGTAGGTTTTATTTTACATCGTAATGTTGTTAATATAGCACACATTATACTTTTTTATTCCTACAATGTTGTGATGTTCTTGTGTTTGTGCTAGAAGGAAATATAACATGTGCTAGATTTCTTTCAAATTTAAATGTGCTTGTGTTTGTGTTGGAAGAAAATTTCACATAAGCTAGATTTCTTATACTCTACAATGTTGTTGCTGGAAACATTTTTGTATTTGTGGTCGACCTAAATCTAGAACTTGCTAGATCTCTCACTCTACAATGTTTATATGTGTTTGATTTTGCGCTAAAAGTGTTAGATTTATTTCAAATTTAAATCTGCTTGAGTTTGTGTTGGAAGAAAATTTAACAGAAGCTAGATTTCTTATACTCTACAATGGTGTTGTTGCTAACGTGTTTGTGTTTGTGGTTGACATAAATCTAGAACTTTCTAGATTTCTCACCCTACAATGTTTCTATGTTCTTGAATTTGCACTAAAAGAAATTCTAACACATGTTAGATTTTCTTTTACATTGAAATGTTGTTAACATAGCACACAATAGACTAATTTAGTCCTACAATGTCGTTATGTTCTTTTGTTTGTGGAAAAAGGAAATATAGCATGTGTTAGATTTCTTTCAAGTTTAAATGTGCTTATGTTTGTGTTGGAAGAAAATTTAACACAAGCTAGATTTATTATACTCTACAATGTTGTTGTTGGTAAGGTGTTTGTATTTGTGGTAGACATAAATCTAGCACTTGCTAGATTTCTCACTCTATAATGTTTCTACGTGCTTGAGTTTGCGCTAAAATAAAATCTAAAAGATATTACATTTTATTTTACATTGCAATGTTGTTAATATAACACATATTAGACTTATTTAGTCGTAAAATGTTGTTATGTTCTTGTGTTTGTGCTAGAAGGAAATATAACATGTGTTAGATTTCTTTCAAATAAAATGTGCTTATCTTTTTGTTGGAAGAAAATTTAACAAAGCCGGATTTATTTTACTCTAAAATGTTATTTGAAATGTGCTTGTATTTGTGGTGGACATAAATCTAGCACTTGCTAGATTTCTCAATCTACAATGTTTCTATGTGCTTGACTTTGCACTAGAAGGAAATCTAACACATGTCAGGTTTCCTTTTACATCGCAATGTTGTTAATATAGCACACATTAGACTTATTTAGTCCCACAATGTTGTTATGTTCTTGTGTTTGTGCTAGAAGGAAATATAGCATGTGTCAGATTTCTTTCAAACTTAAATTTGCTTGTGTTTGTGTTGGAAGAAAAATTTAACAGAAGCTATATTTTTATATTCTACAATGTTGTTGTTGGAAACGTGCTCGTATTTAGGTAGACATAAATCTAAAAATTGCTAGATTTTTGACACTAAAATGTTTCTATGTGCTTGAATTTGCACTAAAAGGAAATCTAACATATGTTAGATTTTGTTTTACAATGCAATGTTGTTAATCTAGCACACATTAGACTTATTTCGTCGTGCAATGTTGTTATATTCTTATGTTTTTGCTAGAAGGAATTATAGCATGTGTTAGATTTCTTTCAAATTTAAATGTGCTTGTGTTTCTCTTGGAAGAAAATTTAACACAAGATAGATTTCTTATACTCTACAATGTTGTTGTTGGCAACGTGTTTGTATTTGTGGTAGACATAAATCTAGCACTTGCTAGATTTCTCAATCTACAACATTTCTATGTGCTTGAGTTTTCGCTAAAAGGAAATCTAACACATGTTAGATTTTCTTTTAAATTGTAATGTTTTTAATCTAGCATGTATTACACTTATTTAATCCTTAAATGTTGTTATGTTCTTGTGTTTCTGTTAGAAGGAAATATAACATGTGTTAGATTTATTTAAAATTTAAATGTGCTTGTGTTTGTGTTGGAAGAAAATTTAACACAAGCTAGATTTCTTAGACTCTACAATGTTATTGTTGGAAAAGTTCTTTTACTTGTGGTATACATAAATATAGCACATGCTAGACTTCTCACTCTACAATGTTTCTATGTGCTCAAGTTTGCACTAAAAGGAAATCTAACACATGTTAGATTTTCTTTTACATCGCAATGTTGTGAATCTAGCACACATGAGACTTACTTAGTCCTACAATGTTGTTATGTTCTTGTGTTTGTGCTAGAAGGAAATATAGCATGTGTTATATTTCTTTCAAATTTAAATATGCTTGTGTTTGTGTTGGAAGAAAATTTAACACAAGCTAGATTTCCTATACTCTACAATGTTGTTGTTGGCAATGTTTTTGTATTTTGTGGTAGACATAAATCTAGCATTTGCTAGATTTCTCACTCTACAATGTTTCTATGTGCTTCAGTTTGCACTAAAAGGAAATCTAACACATGTTATATTTTATTTTACATTGCAATGTTGTTAATATAGCACACACTAGACTTATTTAGTCCTAAAATGTTGTTATGTTCTTTTGTTTGTGCTAGAAGGAAATATAGCATGTGTTAGATTTCTTTCAAATTTAAATTTGCTTGTGTTTATGTTGGAAGAAAATTTAACACAAGCTAGATTTCTTA
>APFE030129771.1:0-10299 GCA_000404065.3 Pinus taeda
TTAAAAAAAAATAATTTGCAAATTTCAAAATCTTAAAATTATTTAAAAATAAAATATTTACACAAATTTCCAAAAAAAACAAATGTTTTAATGCAGAGATTATCAAAAACTCCAAAATCACATATAAATTCATTTGTTTTGTACAATTATTCATTCATCATAACTGAAGCTATCGAGTGACTTCAATACATTATATAAAAAGACGTTATATTTAATAAATTGTTATTAATATGATAAACTTAAAACAAAAATAAATTAATATAAATTAAATGGTAATAATTTTTTAAAATAATATTAACACCATGGCTTAAAATTGTTGGAATTTTAAGGCTTTTCATAGAGGTGATATTTTATCTGTAATGCCATCCTTGGAATTTTAAGGTTTTTCAAAGACATGATATTTTATCGTTAATACCATGCCTAAAAATCGTTGGAATTTTAAGGAAACGTGATATTTTATCTTTAATGTCATGCCTATTGTAAGAATTTTAAGGCTTTTCGTAGTCATGATATTTTATCTTTAACGTCATTATTAAAAAATGTTAACAATTTACCTCGTAAAAAAGAAGAAGAAGAAGAAGAAGAAGAAGAAGAACAATAACAATGTTATTCCAGCATCAACACTTTTTATTTTCAGGGTGTTTTCTACACAAAAAAAGGGTTTTTACTAAAAACATTATTCGAGCATCAACACTTTTCATTTTCAGGGTGTTTTTTGCACAAAAAAATGTATTTTACTTCCATTTTAAAAAAATGTTGAAAATTTACCCCGAAAAAAAGAAGGTTATTCCAACATCAACACTTTACGGCTTTTCTTTTATGTATTTTTGGGGTTTTTTTGTTAGAGTTCGTGTTTTGAGGTAATAGGTCTCATTTGATCTGTAACTTTGTTTCCCAAGTAAAGACATCAAGATGATGTATTAATACAATGAATAATTGTTATTCTTGCTCTGTTGAGAGGGAAGGGTTCATTTTTAAAGTTTTGGATGGGCTAATTTCCATAGTCTTAGCATGATCTAGATTAGAATTGGTAGAACACATTTCAGAACATGGATTGTCCTCAGGTTTCCCTAAGGATTCTTCCACTAGCTCATCAATTGGGATGGCAGTAGGAGGTTGATTCTGCAAGAAGTGATCAATAAGGTCACTCTCATTTAGCTTCCTACTTCCTACAATAATGTCTAATGTAAAAAATGGGTAGAGGGATGACTGATAAAAATATTCATCTTCCTCCTCCTCTACCCACAAAGGTGAATCATGCTCAACAGAGGGTTGAGTAGGGGGGATATAATACAAGCTAGTTTGTGAGATGCCCATTTTCAATGGTTATGTTTCGAGCCCTGCAACTAATGTAAGCATCAACAGTGGTTAACCAAGGTCTCCCTAAAATGATAGGGCATCCATTAATTTTTTTTTTGGTTGGAGGATAAGGAAATCCATGGGATATTCCCATAATTCAATGGAGACCATCACATCCTCAATAACTCCCTCGAGGGATACTGTGGATCTATCTACAAACTGCAACATTGTAGTGATCTTTCTCAAGGCTCCTTGGAGGTTAAGCTTCAACATGGTTTCCTTGATCATGATATTAATTATAGCCCAAAGGTCAATCAACATGTTGGGGAATAAAATATTGTTAATGTGCACATCCACTATCAGGCTACTAGGGTCCAAGTACTTTGGGGAGATAGCCCTCGCAAAAATTAGATCGGATAGCTTCCCAACAACATTGATAGCAGGGCATCTCTTTTTCTTCTCCCATGCTTCTGGAACACTCTTCCCTAATGAGCTTGTTGTAAATGGGAACATATTTGATGGCCTGGATAAGGGGTATCTTAACACACAAGTTCTTTAATTCTCCCAAAAGTTCATCTTCTTAGGGTGTGTTGTTTAGGTTGGACCACCCTTTCAGGATAGGGAGGTATATTGTCTTGAGGGGTACTATCTTCCTTCTCTTATTTAAGATCTCTGGGTTGAGAAGGTGGGTGAGCTTTTGGAAGCACCTCCCAATACCTAAGGTCGATATCCTAGATTTCCACAACATAAGAAAGATAAGATGCCCCCCCACTATAGCACTATTGTGCCTACTTGTTATTCGGGTTCAAATTGGTTTGGGAAGGCATTTTAGGTTTCTTAGGTGGGTTATCGTGGGGTATCTATGGTTGAGATGGAGGAGGAGGCAACAAGGCAAGCGTTTGGGCGATTTGGGGCATCCATCATTGTGAACGGTTGCCCCATTGAGGAGTTTGAGGTTGGTATGGATGGAAGGTTGAATTGACAAGATGACGAGGATACTAAGGAGTGTAGGACTTGGTGAGCCCTAGTATTGCACCAAGCGTGTTGCAACTCCTAAGGGCTTCTTAACTCTATTTATTAACCTGCGCTTCATACAAAATTTGAGGTGACAGTGCTATATTCACAATAGATGGGATTCTACTCATGCCACCCTCAACTAGGGCATTTGATCAATAGTGCTCCAAGACCATTCTTCCCATTGAATTAGAAGGGAAACTAACTAATGAAGGTGCAATTTAAAAACTAACTCCAATGATAAAAAGGAAAATGCTTTTGAACTTCGACTTGTAAATGTTATTGAATCAATTCATCAGAAGTTAAGGGCTACACTACTTGCAAGAAGGGAACTACGTTATCTTGCAAAAAACCATCTATCTACTAAATATACTTATAGATAAGAAGTTAATTGTTGAGTCACTAACTTTTCATCATTCTGTTTTTATCATTCATTAATCCATTACTTCTAACCATCCATTACACCATTTCACTCACCTACCACCATTTTTACCATAATTCTTTGATCAAATGAAAATGAATTTTAGAAAAGGAAAACATGGGTTTTCTTTAGCATGTGCACAATTAGATTCTCTATATTTTTTTTTCTCAAATTTGTTATGATTTTAGATATTTCTAGGGTTCTTTGGACCCCTATTTTGCAGATTACATGGATAAATGGTTTTCCAATTCATCATTCAATGCACAGTCACCAAAAATATTGGAATGAGTTGTTCTTTAGCAAATTCGTGGTAGAGAGATCATTCTTATCCTATATGGGTGGATATTTCATCCCAGGATCCATCAAATAAGATTGGATTTTATTTTCAAAACTTATCTCATGACCAAAACTCAAGCAAGAAAATTCTGAGTTTCTTAATTGCATCAAAACCCTATAAATTGTAGTCTCTTTGATGAGAGGAGAGATTATATGTCAATGATGAACATTAACTTGTAATTTTTGTTGCTATTTGAAGAAGAAGAATTCTTTTTTTTTTCAATGAATGTAATCTCTGATATGGTGCAACTCTGAATGAAATTGGTGATTTAAATTAGTGATTTGAGTTCATAATTCGTCACACTCACCAGGAGGGCCCCATGTGGAGTTGCGAGATAGTATAGTTGTCAGTTAATCTCAATTTTCAATATTTTCTTCGATTTAGTTTTTAATTTCTTTAGATGTTTGAATTCTCTCTCTTTTTTTTTTTGTGTATGTTACAGGTTGAGTGCTCAATATAAGATTAAAAATCCAAAAGCACTTTCCTTGAAGTATTTTCCAAGAATTGCTTTCATTTTCATGTTTGTTCTATTCATAATTTTGATAAGACATGGAAACCCTTGCACTTGAAATTTTCTCAACATATCATTGTTTTTCACTGTTTTCTAGAATAGTTTCCAATTCAAAGTTTTGTAGAATAGTTGTGCTTTTAATTTGATAGTTAGATTTCATTTCATTATTTAATAGAATAGATTTCAATTTTTGTTTAGGATAATAGATTTTAATTTCTTGTCCAATTATAATAGATCTCAAAGTTTTGATAGTATATTTTTATTTAAAAGTTCATTTAAATTTCAAAGTTTTGAGTTTGAATTCATTGGCCTTTTAAGACAAAAATGTGCATTTTCTTATCAAAACTTAGTCATAAATAGGTTTAAATTCTCATGTGCAATTATATTAGTTTCTTTGAATTGAAAGTAGATATCTTAGCACCTATAATGCATGTATACTTCGCAAGTTCACATACTCGGATTGACTTATAAATGCAAGTAATTTAACAGGCAATTAAGTTACACAACATTTTGGTACCGTTGTCGGGGAAGTATACATAGGTGTTAGGTTTCAATTTCATCTCATTATTAGTTGCATCAATTTAGTTTCATAATATTAATCTCATTTTAATACATCCTAGAGGTAAATTCATTTAAAAAAAAACTTCAATCACCTACCACCCCCCCAAATCACGTGGTGTAGTAAGAGCCACATCATCTTCCACATCAGGTAGAAGAAATGGCTGGAGATGATGACAATGAGGAAGATCCATTTGGATTTCCCATTCAAGAAACTGATATCAACGCTCATATGAAGAACATCCCTCCATATGTACTTCCTAACTTCAAAGGTATGAGATCAAAAGACTCGAAAACATTTCTTTTCAAATTTGAAATAAATTGTTGATCTTATGGCTACTCATTACACATTCAAAAATTGAATTTGTTTCCAAAAACATTGAAGGATAAAGCTCTTATATGGTTCATGAATTTAGGAACAAATTCTATAACGACATGGGATGATATGAAAAGATTATTTTTGGAAAAATATAAATATTATTGAATACACCATGACCTTAGAAATGAAGTCTTTATGATGAATCAAAAAGAGGATGAAAGCCTAGAAGATTTAGTGCAGAGATTTACTTATAATGTCAAAAGATCTAAATTGCATGATTTAGGATTAGACACATAAAAAACCATCCTACTAAAATCTATAAGGGATGAATGGATTGATCTTCTTTACCTTGTGGGAAAAGGAGATGTCTCTCAATTGTCATTTCAAGAGATTTGCAAATTGTGAAAGAACACATCAAGAGGAAAGTCAAAGTATGGAAGATCCCCTTAGGATCTAGTTATGGAAAGAGTAAGTAAGGTGGCATCAAGATTGGTAAGTGAAACTGAACTTAACAATTTGTTAGACATTCTTGGTAATTTAAATGAAGAAATTGATATTCTAAGAATGAAAAACAAGAAAAAAGTTGACATTGTTGCTTTATTTATATTTTTCCCTATATGTAGAAAGAAACATGATTTTCATGAATGTCCACTTGATAACTTTAAAATTTGTGAAATACGTGCAAGATCACATACTATGAAAGATTGTCCATCATTACCAAGGTTAAAGGCAATTTACCAAGGAGAAAATCAAACATTGGAATAATCCTATTATGTAGCTCCAACAAGACCATGGCAAACTCATCAATCTAGTATGATGCAAGATCTTAATTCACATTATGCACAATAATCTCAAATTAGTTGGCAAACACCATTTCCTTGGAAACCTTGGCTATCTCAATCCCAACCTCAAAACCAATATTAGCAACAAGGTTGGAAAGGGCCTTACATAAGAAATCCACCGTATCCTCAACTTTTTCCTCACTATCCTCAATACCAATGTCAATGTTATCTATACCATTCACCTCCACCACAACGTCAAGTTCACCCTCAATTGACCTCAATTCAACCTTTCCCATTACCACCCACACAAGCACCCCAAAGATTCATTCCCACTCGACTACCTACAAAACTATTTCAGATACCCAATACTAAAAAACCTCAATCCACTAATGATTCTCCATCTACCATTGAAGAACAACAACTAGAAGAAGAATATTTAGACAAGGTCCAAGAATCATTGATGACCGTTGAAGAAGAGAAGTTGTTGGAACCTGAGATTGAAAATTTTCATGAATGCCTATCGCCATATTCTATGAATGGGGATCACATCTCTGAAGACTTGCATGGAATGATAGCAGGGAGCCAAGGAAGACAAGATTACATTGAATCTTGGTTCAAGACAATCATTGGATCCCAATGCTCAATTCTTCAATATTTTTTGACACCATCTCAATCAAGGCAGTTGGTATCTCATATACTAGTACATATCAAA
The DNA here is from genome assembly GCA_000404065.3 of Pinus taeda. Lineage (NCBI taxonomy): Eukaryota > Viridiplantae > Streptophyta > Pinopsida > Pinales > Pinaceae > Pinus > Pinus taeda. Next base: position 5,954 of record APFE030129771.1, read on the forward strand.
GTGTATCTTTCAAACCTGCATACGAGTTCAGATATCATCTTGTTACACATATGGTTCCATTGGAAGTATCCATATACTTGAACAAGATTTATATTTCATGTAGAGTAGGACATATAAAAAATAAAAAATAAAAAATGTAACGAGAAAAATAAGTACTTTTTTGAAAACTAGCTTGTTGGCGCAATTGGACATGAGCTTTGCTTGTAAACCAAGCAACTGGCGAGCAACATTCATAATAAGTTTTGCAATTTTATGATGGTTTCAATCTTTTATTATGGTTCTTCAAGTCACTTTGCTTATATCCTCGAATTGGTTGATGTGGGATTCCTTAAGGCCCACCTTCCAACGCATCTTATCCCATTGAATTCAACACCTTATCTGGAACCAAGATCAAAGATTATTTGGAGTGCCATGGAACTTTCATATTATTGGCTTGATTTGGGTTGAACTAGGTTCAATCTATACTACGCACCATCAAAACCCTTGATCATTGGCCCTTTCGGCAATGAACTACAAGCAAACCGTAGTCTCACCTGAAGTGACTATGGGAGGATGCAGAACCATGTTTTTTCAGCCTTGAGGGACTAGCAAATGTGGTATCCTTATGTTATATTATTCTTAGTGCTTATAAATCACTTTGGTGCATTAGATTAATTACTTAAACATACCATATAAAACCATAAACCATCACTGTGCTGAAGTAAATTGCAACTATAATAACTGCTACTCTACAACAGATAATAAGAAAATATACACTTCAATCATAAAAGAACACCAAATTACCATGGTTCACCCTAGTGTAGGGCTACGTCCACAAGAACTGTTGTTTAATATAATGAATATTTGAATAGCAAATAGTTCTTGGCCTGCGCACTAAGTTGCAGCTTGTCTACGCACTCAGCTGCAGACTTAAACCTCTGCACACTCAGCTACAGAGCCTTTCTTTCACTACACAATTACAAATCACTATAATTCATCCATAACATTGATCTAGATCCAAAGATAGATGATTCTCTTCTTATTATTTTACCATATATATACTATTACATTAGAGGGTTACATCATCAAAGTACCATTGCCCAAATACTATGGAATCCTTAAAACAAGCAACTATGGCCCCAAAACCCTTGATCCCTTACAAATTTGTGCACTTTTACAAAAAGGAGGGGCTTCAATCCACCCTGAAGCCCTTATGACACCACGTGGTATATTTAATTCCTCAAATATAATCCGCTACATGCTCCACTGCACACTTTGCCCCACAAGATGCAGAGTCTTTGCCAAACTCTAGGCCAAGTTGGGCTGCACCCAATAGGCCCCCAACTCTCACATGTGACTCATCCCTAGTCACTCAACCAATTTTCCTTTGATCTTTGCTGCAATACTGTTGTAGGTGTTGTTGAATTATTGCAGAATGTCTGTGACCTGATTCTCTTCTTTGTGTATTTCTTCCAGTAGTCCTTCTATTGCCAGTACTGTAGCCTTCTGCATCACTGACTCCTCTCTTTGTTGAAGCTCTTGAAGGTTCTCATCCACTGCTTGGGAGAGTTGGAGAGCCTCAGCCTACCATGGCTGATTTCTCTCTGTCAGATTCTTCTCTCCCTTCCTCAGCTCCTCTATCTTCTTCTGGAGGGAATTTCCCTCATTGGCCTTTGCGAGCTTCTATGAGATTGGTAAGGTTATCACAGTTTCTCGAATCTTGTCCAGCTACTACTCCTTCTGCTGAATATCCTCATGCATTTTCTGCACATTTGGATCTTCCTGCAGTGAAGTCCAAATTTGTAATCTCTCATCCAATAACTTCCCACAATCTGCCATTAATACAGAGACTCTAACCACTGCAGCCTTTAAGTTGGTCTCCCTCTACTCTCACACTTCCTGTGGTGTGGTTGGATGTAGCTTCATCTATAGCTTGTTGATCTTCATATCGTATGTAATTTTCACATCTACGATCTTATTCTTGTATCCTTTACTGCAAGGTCGAGCTTTGCGACCTTGTCCTACATTGGTTCCTCTTCTCGGACATCAATGTCTAGAGCCTCACTACATGTTGGTTCGACCACCTCCTTAAGCTTATGATGCTAATGTACTGTCTGCTCCCTCTCGTGGATCGCCTGGTTGAGCTTCTATTTTGGTGAAGCTCGCTCTCTCTCTACATGAATGTTTAACTTCGAGGTGATTTGTTCACATTTCTTTAGCTCATCTATGATCTCCTGATGTAGCTTGTGTAATCTCTGAAGTAGCATTGCTGTGATGTTCATATTCACATACCCCCACTCTTTGGCCTGCTGATGTACCTTGGTGGAGTCACACTGCAGGGGTCCAATAGGTATTTGCATTATCTGCCCCCCAAGTGTAGGCTCTACTGGTCTTTCCTCTCCAAGCTTCTCTTGTAACTACACTAGATATTTGACTGTCTATGCAAATGTCTTCAGTTCTGCAATGCACTCCGCTACACTTGTTAGAGGTGTGGCGTAGAGATCCTCAAGCTTGCTCCATAATTCTGTTGTTGCTTCCTAGATTTTGTCCCCAATCTGTTCCAACTACCCATCAGTGAGGACCAATGGCGCTATGTCCTTTATCTTGTCTGCCTTCAACTTCTTTTTTCTTTTTGTGACAACTTCAGCTTGTACCTTCCTCTTCTTTGCAACAGATGGGTCTATCTCTATATTTTCATATTATTTGTGCTGCTCATCACCCGTAGGATGATCCCTAAGACTCTTTTCTTGGTGCTCCTATTGTTCTGACTCTTGTTTATCCTTATCCTTCCCACTTGTTTCCCCATGTTGTGTCGTGTCCTTATTTGTCGAAGTATCTTCTGTCTCTGTCTCTGGCATAGTCATCCATTCCGCAGACCATTGTTGTACTTATGTTAGGATATTTTCTTATGTTACTAAATATGGTAGGGGATACCATGTATTCCTTATGTCCCTATGAGCATGTATGTAAATTTTGTGGAAGTCAGCCTTAAACTTTGCAACAGAACTGTACTACTCATATGGGCTTGATGAAAGGCGAGGGTGTTGTTTCACCATCATGTGTAAATCCATATGGTATAGAACAAAAAAAATTATGTTATCTTGTGATTGCACTGAATCAGTGGTATACCATAACGAGGCATATTGTGCGGCTTCACGAACATTTGAGGCTACCGGAGGGAACTGCGAATCTTCTAACTCTTTCCATGCAAGCATCGTAATTATCAAAATTAACCATGCGTAATGAAATGGAGTACCTTTCTCCTGATCCTCACAGTAGTCATCCATAAAATCTTGGGATAAATATGTGGCCCAGTTGTACTGAACCCCATTAATGCACTGCGTAGCTAATGAAACCACCAGTGCAAGGAATTCATTAGCCTAACACTTCCTCATGATTTTTCTAGCCAATATATGTGCTACAAAGTGAACTCCCTGGTCATTTATCGAGTTGATATCATAACTTCGCTTCCCTTTTGTCATTCCAAACCTGTTCTTCATGTTGTCTGCTATGGCTTTGTCCCGATCTTTCCCAAAAAACTCCTCTGTGGGGTTCAACCCTTGATAAGGAAGTATTTTGATTCTCCATATTAGCATTGGGTCGATAAGGACCCTCTTCCCCATCCATAGGCATACATCGTGCACTAGCACAAGCAATTGTCTCACACAAGTTGTGCTTCCTATACTTCTACCAAAGTGCGACACATTCAACATATTTAACAAGCCCGACTGTGCTAATTCAGTTGCCCACTGCTATGGTTCTAACCTTGTCACACCACTCTTAGGGTAATGCACTTGTTTCAAGTATTTGTCTATTGCGAACTACATATATTTATTTATGTCATTGAAATCATAGTCCGCGAACTTCAGCTGCTGAGTCTTCCCAAGTCTTTCTCCACTAAATTTCATTGAATCTGACAATAAAGGTGTGCCATACTTTACGTCCTTCGACTCTATCACTAGTTTTTCATTTGGCTTTCTTGTTGGAATATATGGTGGGAGAGGCAACGTAAATGATGCGTTGTCCATTTCCATTTGCACTTTCTCTAATTCTTCCTCACTATCTCTCACAGGTTTGGGCTCTTCCTAAGGCTCAATAGTTTTCTTGTCTTGTTTCTTCTTCGTTCTCTCCTCTTTGTTTATTTTCTTTTACAAAGATATCTGTTGCGTGTGTGATGGTGTTGTTGCAGGCAATGATGTTGTTGCGGGCATATCAACTGATGCTTCCATTACTCCGACTATGCCCTTCTCACGAAATATACAAACAATTTCTTCTCAAGAATGCTCAGACGACATACGACAGCGAAACGTTTTGCAACTTCTCCATAATAGCAATATTCCAACAACAAAGTACCAAATTAGGGTGGG
>APFE030129772.1:0-10858 GCA_000404065.3 Pinus taeda
ATGTTTTGGGGCTTAAAGCCCAAGTTTTGACTGAATCGTTTTGTAAAAGCTCTGTGAATTGTGGGCGCGGGGTGCGACAATATAATAGAGTCACAGGGTTGTCACCCTAAGTTTTGTAATGTAGTGTCAGCTAGATAGACCTACCCATGGTCCACAGACCATGGGATTGTATAAATAGATCGAGGCTCTAAGCATAGAAAATAACTAATAGAAGGGAAGCATGAGAAGTCTAAGTGATTGAGTCGAAGTGTAATGTGTCTGTGGGTCATAGAGTAGGAGAAGGCTCTGCAACTGAGTGTGCAGAGGCGTAGTAGTCCACACCTATGTGCGCGAACCCCTACAACTGAGTGCGCAGGGCAGGCTGAGACTGTAACCATTGGGAGAATCAAGAAAGAGAAGTGTTGCTATAATTCTGTGTATCTTTTCTTGCTTTAATGTATGATTGGATATAATTTGCAAGTATACTATTTATTTAATGCGCGAACTTGTATGAGTGTTTTGTATTTCTGATTATAACTTAAGGCATTCATGTAGGTGAAGGTAATTAATTAGTACTAGAAGAATAGTCAGATCTTGAGTAATAGCGGAGAGCATGGCACAACCCCTAGTTAGGATTGCGCAAAGGTAGTGTATCAGGCTGCGAGGAACAGAAAGTGTATGAAGCAACCTGTGTGCAGGAACAAACAGAGGACCAGTCATACCTCTCAGACTTCTCAATGGTGCAAAAACCTAGTTCTAGCACCCTCCCATACTACTTCGGGTGAGACCTCAGTCTGTGCTCCGCAAGATGTTTCCGAAAGGGCTGGTAGTACAGGGAATTTTTTGGCAAATTAACTCCGAACCTGGGTCAAGCCCCAACAAGCCAACACTTGACTGCAGATTTGATGATGATGCTGCTGCTATATGGTCATATTTCTTCCTCTTTTTTTGTTTTCTAATGGTGTCTATGGTTGTAGATATGATTCTGCTGGACAAAGGTAGTAGGAGTGTGTGTGAATGCAGGGATGATGGAAATGGACGAGGTGAGGGGTCCCTATAGAAAACACAATTTTTACCTAAATTGGAGTAATGAAGTGGAAAACAATGGAATTTATGGAGGGATGCATGGTAAGGAGTGGAGGAGATGAACATATGTGAGGCAGGGCCCCCTTTGGATCTTCTCTTTGCTCCTTGCTTATATTTTTCACTCACATGCAAATAACAATTATGTTTTCTTCTTTTTCCTTTTCAACCCATTGACTGCCTCATCGAGGTTTTCAATCAATGAGCCAATCTGAAGCACCTCAATGGAGGTTTTCACCTTATATTTTTATTTTTATTAATTTTCCTTTTTTATTATTATTAATTTTTTTTTTCTCTTCCCTACCCTACTTGAAAAACAAAATAACTTTCAAGTATAAGAATGCTTCCAATGGAGCCAAGTGTACATCAAGATGACAACGAAGATGACATGGAGGCTTGAAATGTATACTTTGACATGTACCTAGATTTCATAGATCAGATGATTTGACTTTGAAAGGATCAATCATATTTGACAAAGAGAGTGATGCTGCAACTTAGTGACTATCTGGAACCATATTTGAATGTAGTTGTGATATCCCTGGTCTACTTTCTAATTTGGATCATCTTGGATGTCTTCTTCTTTCATGACCTTCAAATCTTCCTCTTTTTTATGAGTGTTCTCTTGGACATAATAAGGATTTGATGATAACCATGAGGGAGCTTTCTCAATCTCTGATTTTGTTGTCTACTCTTCATCAAATGTAGCCTATGGTTCTTTGGCCTGCTCTTTTGAATCTTCTTCTTTTGTCTGTTGTCCTTCAATGATATCAAGAGCATCTCTTTTTTGCAGTACTCTTCTTGAGCTATGGTGAATATTATTGACCTCAATTGGAGATGTTTGGATGTGTTGTATCTCAGCATTGTAAGTGGGCTGAGCTACTTCAGTGTGTATGTTTGGAAATGGTGGTACATGTAGTTGAGTGGGAGTGTATATTTGAGATGGATGTGGACGGGGTTGTGGTTGTGGTGGAGATGAATGGTAAGGATAACCTCGAGTTTGGTATGGAATATATTGAGGAAAATACTAAGGATATTGAGGGAAATACTGATGATGTTGAGGGTATTATGGATGGCTCCCATAAGTTCCTTGTCAACTTTACTTCGAAGATTGGTTTTGGGGTTGTGATAGCCAATTATATCAAGGAAAAGGTGTGTTCCAACTACTCGTAGGTGGACGTGAATAAGCCTAATATTCGGAATTAGGCTCTTGCATCATATCAGGCTGAATAAGCTGCCATGGTCCTCTTAGAGCCGCATAACATTGCTGCATTGGAAATGGACTTAGACCATTGTCCTCCTTGTGAACTTTCTTCAACCTTGGTAATGATGGACAAGGTCTAACATCCTATGATTCTGCAACACAAATATTAGCCTTTTCTTTTCCTTCATCTTGCATTATTAATATTTCTACTTGTTTTGTTAGATTTCTAAGAATTTCTGCTTTAAAATCATACAAATTTACAAGTTTAGCTTGGCTTACTAATCTCAATGTTGATTTACCTACTCTTGCTTTTCCTCTTGATATGTGTTTGCATGGTTCACAAATTTCCTCAAATTATATTTGGCATATATCACCTTTACTCACTATATTAAGGAGAACAATCCATTCATCCCTAATTGTTCTAAGTAAGAGGGTTTTTAGTGTGTCAGATCCATAGCTTTTCCCTCTTAACATTGTACATGAACCTCTCTATTAGATCCTCTAGACTCTCATCTTCTCCTTAATTCATTCTAAAGATTTCTTCTTTAAGATCATGATCTTTATGTTTGTCTAGAAATATCTTTTGCATATCATTCCATGATCTTATTGAATTAGTCTCTAAACCATGAACCATCGAAGAGCTCTATCTTTTAAAGTGGCTAGAAACAATCTCAGTTTTTGAGATTTTGATGGGTAACCATAAGATCTACAAATAATTTTAAACTCAAAGAGAAAGGATTCCGGATCCTATGACCTTAGACCATGAAATTTAGGAAGAAAAGATGGAGGGATGTTCTTCACATGCTCACTATAATTAGTGTATTGAATGGGAAATCCCAAAGGATCTTCCTCGTTATCATTGTCTCCATCCATTTCTTCTACATTATTTGCCATTTTATTCTTCTACCTGCAAGAGTGAATGGTGATGTGGCTCTTACTGCACGACATGATCAGATGGGGGAGTTGGGTTGGTGTTGGAGAATTTTTTTTGTTTTTATTTCTATGATTGAATGGAAAACTATAATAAAATGCAATTTTCTACTTTTGAAATTAAATATGCCTAATGCAATTTTTTTGTTTTTTGTTTTGTAGAAATGAAATTTCTTATTGAATGAAAATACTTCTGACAGAAAAAAACTACTTACAGAATGTAATTTCTTAATTGAATGAAAAAATACTAACAAAAAGGAAACTACTTGCTGAATTGAAATGGATGATTGCATAATGGAGAGGAAAGAAGATAAATGAAAAATGAAAGAAAGAAACTAGATTACTTTTGTAGGAGTAAACTAATGGAAGAAAATTGAAGACCAAAAGTAGAAGAAAAGAAAGTTAGAGACTAGAAATACAAGGAGTAGTGATCACTGCTACTCTGACACCTCCCCAGAAACAACACCAAAAAGTGATGAGCCTAGGTATTGCAGCAAGAATAATGCAACTCCCAAGGCTACCATCTTTACTTATCAACCCAGGGTTCGTACAATCTTGGAGGTGAATGTGCTATATGCACAAGTAGAAGTGAAGGTACTGCCTATTGTCACTGCTCGCCTAGCAAGAGACCCCTGGGGTTCGAAGCAAGATTTCTATAGGGTCAGAAGAAGCTTGATTTTGATGGAAGGAGAGAAAACCTATTGTAGGGGAGTGTTATTCTACTGCAAAAATGAAGAAAGAAATCATGTAATGCTAAACTCACACTAGGCCCTAGCTAACCAATTAAACAATTATGCTAAGAAGAATTACCAGATCAATCACTAATCTAATGCTAATTATCTAATTTGTAGGAGTAAAAGCATCAAAGCTAGACTAAGGGGTAAACAATGGAAACTAAGCTAAATCTGTCTCTAAGAGGAAGAAGCAATCAGAGGTGAAATTGGTGAAAGGAGGACGTGAGGGAGCAACAACACTTGAGAACTGTTGGATTAGGTGGGTGAAAGGAAAACGAATAGTTGAGATCAGATCGCAGGAGGGTACATAGGTAGATGGGAAAACAGGTTTAACAACAAGATGAATGGTGGAGATTATATCATAGGCAGTTGAGCGAATAGATGAATGAACAAGAACAACCGAGATGGAAGGCTAAGATTATATCAAACGGGTGGAGTTAGGAGATGGACATATAGGATTAATCGATAGATGGACAGTGGAGATTAGATTGCGGGCAAAATAAATGTGCAGAAATGGTATTGGGTGATGTGATGGCCATTAGATCAAGGGACAGATGGACGGTGGATATTGGAGTGCTTAAAGTAATGTGCAAAAATGAGGGAGCAGGTTTAGAGGGCAGTGAGTAGTATTTCACATGCCCTCAAAGTTGTAAGCAATTTTCTCAAATTTCACGCAATTAGCCTCCGTGGCCAACACATAACATGGGGAAACCACCCATTTCACATGCCCTCACGGAAATAACGATCACATAAAAATCCACGTGATATGGCATGATAGTCGTTAGATCTGGCGAGGAAAAGCAACGGTGGAGTTTGGCTGAGCTGGTTAGTGAGGGGTTGCGTGATATCCGTCATATCTAACAAGGAATATCAATGGTTAGGATTCAAAGTGCACGAATTCGAAGGCTAAAAGTGAATTCAGGTGGTGATAAGTCAATTTTTCTATGTGAGGCAATCTACAGGTAAAAACCATTTGAACATGGATTAACAGATTCCACTTAGTTTTTCATGTTGAAGGGGAATGAATGGGATGTGAGGGAGATCAAATGATGGAAAGAGAGAGAGGGAGTAGATGATCATGAAAGGAACAAAGTAACAATGTAATGAACCAGTGACTGCATGAAATGACAAACACTTTGCAAAACTAAAACTTTTTGTTTTTGGGGTTGATGCAGGGTTTCTTCCTCACGTCATGGTCCCAGACGGAGGAGGTGAGGCCGACACACCTGTGAGAAACCTTGTGGATCTTTTCTTTGCCAACCTACTAACTGAATAAAATCATAAATGATCTACTCTGCACCACTATAATGATATTCCAACTACTTAAACAAATGAATAGTTAAACAATAAACCTTTGTAATGGAAATGAACTACTTAAGAAGATGAACAGAAAGCTATGCTACTTAACAATACAATAAAGTGGAGTTTTGGCTACTAGGGTTAGGCCCTAACCCAAGAGCTTTAGGCCTTTGAGTTAACTTAGTGCTGGCTCAAAACAAAACTCATATTCAATATAAAAGAACACTGGATTACATTAAAATTGTTACAAGTTTGCGCTTGGACACAAAGTAGAGTGAAAAGTCTAAATACTTCTAATGTTGTCTAACTGACTACTGGTAACTAAATCCCTAAAAAACATAAGGTCCTAAGCCCTTCTATTTATACATCTGATGTCTCCAATGACTTGTTTCAAAATTAGGGAGGCACATCTTCCAACTCAATGATAAACTTGTGCTTTCACTTTCACTTGCTCGGTTGCCTTCTAGTAGGGAGGCTACTTGTACTTTCACTTGCTTGGCTGTCTTCGAGTATACCTGATTTGGATGTTTGCACCTTCACTTTCTTGGCTGCCTTCTAGTACTCCTGATTTGGCTATTCGTACTTTCAGCTGATGGAGGGATATTCGAATGGAGGGGCAGTAAATGAGGAGGATTTACCTCCTATAATTCCTCTCCCTTGTCGCATTCGGGTTTTTACCAAGGTCTTTTACCATAGTTCCTTGCTTTTACCTTTTATCCCAACATTTCCCTTGCTTTTATCCTTTATTCCTGTATTACATGCACATTATACCACAAAGAAAAATATCCAAATCTAACTCATCTCATAAGAAAAATATAATCAAAAGTATGCAATAAGTTGTGAGGATAGTTGGTTTTGCTAAGCTACGAGGTGAATTAAGGAAAATTAAGGCCCATATAATTACTCAATGATGAGGCTCATCAGTGGCAATAGTGGTGTTGATCTCTACATCAATAATATGATTCCCTTTTTCATTCCCCTTGTCAGGTTCTGACTTAGTGTTGGAACTTGCATCTAATTCTAAAGCCTTCATCTCGACTACCAGGGATTGCTTGGATCGCCACTCTCTTGTGTTGTGAGTGAGGCTCTTATGTATCTCGCACCAATTTCCTGCGTCTTTCTTCATCTTTATGGTCTTTTTATTTGCTTGTGTGTTTGACGAGTTGTCCTGGTTCACCCTACCTTGGCCTTTTCCTTTGTTTTATGGTTTGGAGGTGTGTTTCCCTTGCTTGAGATTCATAGATCCAAAGTATCGCTTCTTATATTTTAACTCCTACTTGATATTAATAGCATACCAGTAGGCAAGGCCATGCGAGGATATGTCTAGGAACTCCATGTCATATTGTATGTATTTGTGCAAACTACCTTGGTACTGGAGCATGATATGCCACTTAGAATCCTTGATACCCAACTTCATGCAAAGGGTATGAAAAATAATTTTGAATTCTAGCATATCTTGGTCCGTTCCCTGCCCTAGTGTGGTATACGTTATGTACTTATCTTCGTAGCTCCCAACATGGTAACACTACTCCTTTATGGTGTCCCAGAAAGAGTTCCAAGTGGGTGTGACTGAAAACAATGAGGGTTCCCTCTTTTCCTTCTTCTCACAATAGGTTTCCCACCAATCCTTGACGTGGCAGGCATATTTGAGAAGTGAAAAGGTAATATTTTCTCTACTAGAAAAATGATGAATTGAAAAATACCTCTCCAATAGATTTAACCATCTATCTATGGAATCTGCATCTATCTAGCCTTCAAATATGGGAATATGAGAGTTAACTTAAACCTTGAAGGGATTTCTGCCTCCAAAGTCGCTACCGGATGATTATGCATTACTTGTGGGCATTCGTTGAAGGATCTGGACAAAGTTGTCCATACTTGCATTCCTTTGTTACTCAAGGGCTACTTTGCGCAATGTTTTGATGGGATCTCCTATTCCTTGTATTTCTTTTCTTCCGCCATGTGAGGCCATCGAGTTTTGTGAGATTCATATTGCAAAGGTTCAACCAGTTCAATCCCTAACTCCTTATACCTTGTCCTCATTGGTGACATGCAAAGAAAAATAGAGAAAGAGAAGACCTCTCTCATACCACTGATATAGAGTTATGTAGGAATGAACATATATAGATATAAACATAAACACAAAGATGTAGCAAGAATAAAACTTCATTTCATTAATATCAATGAACTAAAATATGCTTACATACGGAATGGAAATAAACTAGCTCAGGCATTGGTACCTTTACTCTAAGGAGAGATGTGGTGGTATACATGCCTCTAAATTGTGTTACAACGAGGCTCAAAGGCCTATTTATTATTGATAAATAATGGAAAATCCTAAACATCCAAAAATGTAGCCCTAGGATATGAAGCGCCAAAACTATGGGCCCTGTTTGGGTAAATTGGTACATCAACTTCTCGGGGTTGTAATTTTGGCATATGATCTCCATTTGACGTGAATAATACCTAATTACAAATATCTATCTAAGGAATATAGCTTTTAAATGAAATCATAAATAAAAAAAGTTATGTCTTCCTGGTTTTGCCGAAAAACACCATTTGTTGCCTTAAAACGGCTGCAAAAGTTTAGGACGTGAAAAAATGCCAAAAATAGTAAACTATGCTATAGTTAAGGAAACTGAAAAAATGAAAGAGACAATGTTGGGGGTCCAAATGGAACAGAAAGGTGGCAACCAATATCCACCTAGATCAACAAAATTGTTACTAACATAGCTTCTTGAACAATGGCATATTCTAAACCATGAACATGTTTTCATGGGTATGTCACATGAAAGTATTAGGAATGAAGTTGCTGTTATGTTAATATGGGAAGGCATCCTATGAAGTTTTACTTTTTCTATTAATTCAATTGTTGGGAAGTGATGCAGAGACGAAACATGAAATTTTTTCAAGGAAACAAGTCGAACTTTCAGAATCCTTAAACTAGCCATAGCTTTTACTGTCTCAAAAGTTCAATATTAACTAAATGTAATCTTCAAGGATAGGATAAGTTGAATTTGAGTCCATTTGTAGTGTTTAATGAGAAAAGAATAGTTTTCTAATCATAGTAATGTATGGTTTTCTGATGTTCTTAATGAGGGACTACATCCTTCAAGGCAGTTGCTAAAATGATCAATAGAGGCCATACTCTCATTGATTAGATTTTTTGTGTAAATGTTGTAATAATGGTTAGGTATGTTTCCAATTCGATACTGATCAAGTCAATTCAGATGCTTATACTATAAATGCCTTTGCGTTTAAAGCTTTCATGGAGGGTATGATAGTTACTTCGTTAATTTGTGTTTTTGTAAAGTTTCCACTAGAAATTTGTACTCAACTCAGGGCCTGTTTCTCATAGTATTGTAAAATTGGATTTTGTCTTGATGCATTTTGTTGTTGGATTGTGCCTCTTTCTCATTGTTATTTCTATCCTCAACGTTATATTTTTTTTCAAAAATCGAATGGTTGAGGACAATTTTGTTTCCATTAGGTTGCTGCATTTATTATGTTAGTCTTTCCATGGTTATTTGACTCTAAAATGAGTCAAACAAGTGTTTAGAAATTTGGATTCTCTTATCTGTAAAATACTAATTCATTTTTGTCATTTATATCATAGGAAATTCAAATATGATTGCAACAACAACTCTTAAGGCGCTCCACCTTTCTTCAAATGCACTATCTCTTCATGTTGCTCAACCTTTTGTTGGATAGTGTCGAGATCGTCATATTTAGTGATCTTGGAACTATCCAAAAAGATTTTGAGAAACATGAAGAGATATTGAATTTGAAGAAAGGTTGAGCCTCAAGAGTTGTTGTTACAATCTTATTTACCTTGCTTATGATATACATGACAAAAATGAATTAGTATTTTACAGAGAAGAGAATCTAGATTTCTGGACACTTGTTTGACTCCTTTTAGAGTAAAATAACCATGGAAAGGTTAACATAATAAACAGAGTAACTTGATGCAAACAAAGTTATCCTCAACTATTGGATTTTTTTAATTGTTATTTTTGTCATAGTATTGTACAATTGTATTTTTTCCTGATGCATTTTTTCGTTGGATTGGGCCTCTTTCTCATTGTTATTTTTGTCCTCAAACATTGGATCTTTTTCAATATGTTGGAGAGCTTTGTGGGAGTGAAATTTGTAGTTTTTCCACATTTTAAGATAGTTGTTTTCACCAAAATATATGTTTTAAGAAAGAAAAAAAAGACAAAGTTGGAAATTTATTATTATGTGGAAAATTATTGCAAGATCATATCACTAAAAAATTTCACTGAATTTTGGAACTGAAACAAATTAATTGTAAGAAAATTTTAGAGGTAAAATTTACACAAGGGACAATTAAAGGCTAGAATTCAAGAATGGATCAGGTTTGCGGTGAGCGGGGGAACACAAAGCATATTCAAATAGGGGGTCTCAAGGAAGCATCTATGCACTTAAGAAGTATTATTAGAGTTTGAAACATCACCACTCACCATCTTATTCAATGAAGATGTCTCGCATTTGAATAATCAAAGAGTATCCTGAAAGTACCTTTTTCAGCATTACATAGTTAAAGATACATAGGTTCTTCAGTGGGTCATTTTCATTCTATAGAGACAAGATTTGATGTGATGGGCCTAAAACTCTTGATAAGACAATCAAGAAGAAAAACTACTTGTATGATTAAAAATTTGGTGAAGTATACTTCTAAAAGGACCAACAAGATCAAACCAAGAAGGGAATTACATTTTTTTTCATTAACAAGAATCCCAACACATTGTCAAAGTCAACCAATCTAGAATGTATTCAAGATGGAATAATATCTGGGGAAAATGGGAAAGGATTCCAGTTAAATGTTTTAGTTGTGAATAGGATCATTTACATATATATTATCCTCATAATGAGGACAAAATGATGAATGTGCACAATATCCAAGAAGCAACTAGAATGGAATATCCAATGAGAGGTAGCTAAGCAATGTTCCCTCAAGGGTACACCTTGCACAAATTAGAAATCACCCAAGTTGCTAAGTGGTCTCTTCAGTTAAATCAATGTTGGTTTATTTCTTAGAACATTAGATCACGAGTATTTTGTAGCATATCAAGCTACAACCATGCATTTTGGAAAAATATTTGTTTGAGTAATGCCATAAATTCAATTCCACGGAGATTTTCATCAATTAATTATATTGTGAATGATGAGAGGAATGGAGTAAAGTGCTATGAATGTAAATTAAAAAATAAACTGCATTTATTAACTTAACACAATAGAGTTGTTTAGTTGTTGGACATTAAATATAGGGTTCTTTCATTTCTTGAATAATCCTCGGTCTTGGAAATACAAGCAATGAACCAAGCCAACTAGTCTTGACCAAATATAGCCACCCATTCATCCTTGTCAGAAAAGAATCCTTGAGCTTAACTTGATAGAGAACACATTTTTTTAATTAATTCCATGAAAGTGTCCATGTTTATGAGATGGATAGACCATAGTCACATCATCTACATATCAACATTAGATCGTTAAATGCCACAAATCATTGTGAGATGTGCTTGAGTGTGGGATGAGTAATCGCGTTACGGGAATACTAATATTCATCTCCTATGTATATCAAAATAATAAAGGTGCATTTTAGAATGTGTGG
>APFE030129779.1:5586-35797 GCA_000404065.3 Pinus taeda
AAATTATATAGTACCTTAAGTTACTTAAAGATTTAATGTGGTAAACCCCATAAAATTCATACACAGCTATGAAACTATGACTTATTGACCCTAATATTAAGTGTTTCCTACATCATTTTACAAAATTAATTATAGTGATTTTACTAATTAATTTTCTTAAATTAACAAAATTGTTTTTCTTTGATTATAATATTTTCATAATTCAATTTAATTTTTTTTTAAATAAAACATAATTTTTTATCTTTTCGTTTTTATTAATAAATATTCACTACAATTAATTACACTCCATATATTTTCAACACAGTTAAAATTTATAAATTAATCTTTTTGAAATAACAAATATGTTTTTCTGTAACTTAAAATATTCATAATTATTTAATTTTGAAAACATAAATCACATAAGTCATAAATATGTAATATATTTAAAAAAAACAACTATAGTTATTGAAAATGTTCATGGAAATAGAATGTTATAGTTCATGATAAGGACTAATAAAACATTATTATGGTTGTTGGGTAGGATCAGAATCTCCATTACACAATGCTAAATTACAAATAACAAAATATCTTTATTTACCAATCCTTAAAATATAAATAGACCAGAATCCACAATAACAAAATATCTCAATTTACTAATTAGTAAAATCTAAATAGTCCATATTACAAACCTTAACAATAATTTGAATTCAATATTTTTACTTTAATGTAACTATATTTAAACTAAGCATCACGAAGAAACTACTATGTAGCACTTCTTTTTTTTGCTTTAATTTATAAAGCATGTTCACCAGCTCACTTAGAGGAACAAATTCATCTTCTCTCTACAATGATGGTAAGGCAACCATAAACTATGTATCCATCACTATCTTGTTGCAATGATCAATCTCTTTGAGTGAATTTTTATGATTTTCTCTAACCTGTTTGATTTCAATGACAAATTGGTTCATTTCATTTCAGTTTGCATTTGTTAGCCTTTTTCTTTCCTTACTAGATATTCACCGTTCCAATTGTTATTTAAAAACAACAAAAAGTATGTATCCATCACTATCTTGTTGCAATGATCAATCTCTTTGAGTGTATCTTCAAGATTTTCTCTAACCTGTTTTATTTCAATGTCAATTTGGTTCATTTCATTTCAATTTTCATTTGACCAATCTCTTTGAGTGTATCCTTACTATGTATTCATTGTTCCAATTGTTCCTTAAAAACAACAATATTTGTAGTATACTTCTTGCCAACATGGATGTGATAAGTCGCAAAATTTGAACCTCATATTTGTAAGTGAAGAAGACAAACTCACTCAAATTGTGTTTGGTTTCCTTGAAGTAAGACACTTGATTTTAAAGATTAGCTTAGTATGTTAACATGTTGCTTTGTTTCATTCATTATCTCAAAGATGGTTTCTTTTTATAGTTTGTGTAATTGCTATTGTTATAAGTGCTAATGTTACCAAATTTGTATTCATTGTAATAACTATGACCAACTATATGGTCTCAATCACAACTTGACCTTTATAATTTTTTATTTTGCATGTCCTTTTTCTCCATTTTAGTTTTTTTTCGTTTTTCAAATGTGAATATCTTTAGGATGTTCATGGATCTTCATCATCGATCTTGGGAGGTAGATCCTTTAGCAAGTCATCAACCAAGTTGTCATCCCTATATTGTTGGTAACTCCATCATTTAGGCCTCAATCAACATTAAATTATGTTCTTCACAAGATCTGAACACCAACATTAAATTTTTGATAACTCCATCAGTTAGGCATCAATCAACATTAAATTGTGTTTTTCCCAAGATCTTAACACCAACATTAAATTGTTGGTAACTGCATCAGTTAGGCCTCAATCAACATTAAATTATGTTTTCCCCAAGATATTAACACCAACATTAAATTGTTGGTACCTCCATCAGTTAGGCCTCAATCAACATTAAATTGTTGGTAACTCCATCAGTTAAGCCTCAACCAATTTGGTTCATTTCATTTCAATTTTCATTTGTTAGCCCTTTTTCTTTCCATACTAGATATGCAATGTTCCAATTATTCTTTAACAACAACAATATTTGTAGTATACTTCTTGCCAACGTCGGTGTAATAAGTCGCACAATTTGAACCTCATCTTTGTAAGTGAAGAAGAC
This sequence comes from Pinus taeda, assembly GCA_000404065.3. NCBI lineage: Eukaryota > Viridiplantae > Streptophyta > Pinopsida > Pinales > Pinaceae > Pinus > Pinus taeda. Next base: position 7,725 of record APFE030129779.1, read on the forward strand.
AAACTCACTCAAATTGTATTTGGCTTCCTTGAAGTAAGACACTTGATTTTAAAGATTAACTTAATATGTTAACATGTTGCTTTGCCTCATTCATCATCTCAAGGATGGTCTTTTTTGTAGTTTGTGCAATTTCTATTGTTATAGGTGATAATGTTACCAAATTTGTATTCATTGTATTAACCATGACCAACCATAGGGTCTCAATCACAACTTGATCCTTATCATTTTTTATTTTCATGTTCTTTTTCTCCATTTTAACTTTTTCCCCTTTTTCAAATGTGAATATCTCTAGGATTTTCATGGATCTTCATCATAATGTTGGGAGGTAGCTCTTTCAACAAGTCATCAACCAAGTTGTCATCCCTATATTGCTGGTAAATCCATTAGTTAGGCCGCAATCAACATTAAGTTGTGTGTTTCCCAATATCGTAATGTTCAACGGTTTATTTTCCTTGTTTCTATTGGAATCCCATCACAACTTACATTTTGTTAATCACTCATCTCAACTCCTTCCATGTATTTAGGAATCATGATATGTTTCACGAATTTATAAGCTCTCCCTATGGTTGAGGTGTTAGGTAGGGCACTTCTTTTCAATTATGTTTTAAATATACCATTGCTTTCTCATAACTTGATGCCACTTGGAATATTATGGTTCTTTGTTTGCTGCATTGCCACACGCTATGGCCTCATTGATCAATGGGTCTGCTTCTTTTGGGACAAACATTAGCAAATTTCACCTAACTTATTTGTCTACTACTTGTTTTTGCATCTAAATTGTATGAAACTTGAGAGATCGTCAATGCTATATTTCCTCATAACAACTTTGGTAGCAATATGGCCAAGTCATGTTATGTTACTTGAAATATTTTAGTATTTTGTACTTTTGAGCCATCGAAATTGAAAAATACCAAACCATAACATGTAGAAATTGATCTAATTGGCCTCAATCGTTGCAAATCCAATGTCTACCGATGTATTGTTTCCAAAATGAGAGGATATGTGGGCAACATATCCTTCTTTTACTCCTTCAATTTGGAAATAGTTTTGAATAGGCCACCTTTTCTATGTATATTGATTGGAAAGAAAGCCAAACTTACAATCACAAGCTACACTGCACAAGAGTATATTTTCTCCTCTCAAACCTTTAGTAGGTATTAATTGGCCCATCAAAACCATAGATATGATGAATATACTCTAAATATTAATAGCTTGACTATCATATTATTATATCTATCATATATATATATATATATATATATATATATATATATATATATTATATATTATATATATATATATATATATATAATATATTAACCCTGTCATTATGACATTTTTCTAAATTATTCCTAAGTTAACATTTGCTTAGAATAAATTGTATTTAATAACTAAGAAAGACAAACTAATAAACAAAAATCGGAAATCAATTTTAAAGCATATTCATAGTCCATTTGACTAATTGCAAAACCTGCAAAATATTTTTCGAAATCTATTAGTTAAAAATTAAAAAATTATGTCATATCTATTTAATTCATTATACAAATATCATATCACTTTCAGTTGTACTCGAAGGAGCGAGAGACTCAAATATAAGTACATAGTGGAGTTAGATATATGTTGAAATATTTTTTAAAAAGTTGATGTCAGGGATCGGTAAACTTATGTGTAAGTGCAAGTGTAGTTCGTTTACACCATTTGTGAAAATTTTCAGTTATCCTTGTTTTCAATTTAAACTTTTAACATTTATACTATTTTTCATCAAAGAAAATATTTTAACTTTTTAATATTATATTTTGTATTTAAATCAACCAAAATTAGAATCCCCAATAGATTATATAAAAATAAAGTATTAAAAAATTTATATTTATCTTTAATTATTTATTTTTTATAATTTTTTAAGATTTATTGTTTAAAAGTGTTTTGGATTAGTGTAATTATTAATATTTTATAACTATTAGTAAAAATTATTCTTGTTATATAAACACTATCAAATGAAAAATTATATAATTTTACGAGATATTTATACTACATTCATTATTGTAATACATATAGCAAAACATATTTATATAAAATAGTTTACTAGAAATTTTTAAACTTATGGTAATGTATTTTAGATTGTTTTTCTTTCTTTTCTTCTATTTCATTTTTCCTTTTCTTTGGGGGCCAATTATTATGTGGGTTCTAGGGTGGTTGGTTTTAGAAACCATTATGAAGAATCCGCTACAAGCAAATGCTCGGACGCCTGATGCATGAGTCACTTGATCTCACTCATCAAGCACTAGTCTAATTCAGGGTAGTCTCATATCCTCTCCTCCCAAATCTTGTAATGATTTGAATTCTGAATATGCCAATTATCAATTGTTGCACTAGGTTTGGGTTTATCTACATGTAATTTGAGTCCCATCACATGTCATGTTGCATCGGCCCTCCCCACTACACTGGCTAATGAGCCTACCACAATTGACGGTATGCCATCATTACATAATGAATGGGAGGAAACATTGGGTAATAGCTCACAATATAGATACAACTTTGATCCCTTGCCCATCCCAAGCCGCATCACACCTTCGGCCTGGGTGACAACCCTCCTCCTAAATCTCAAAAAATTCCTAGGGGCAGGCAATCCAATATATCTAAGGCCATCCAAAGGGTCGATATTGAGGTGGCGACATGCATACAAATTTCCATTGACTAGGTTCTTAGAGCACAAGGCAACCCTGAATTGGTTATCCCATGAAGTGCCTATCTTTCAACTCCAGGGATTTGACTAGCCTAGACAAGAACTTGGCACTCAGGAGACTTTTTGGATCTGAGATAGATGATGGGCGGGAAAAAATCCAAATTCACTAAGGTGAGGGAATGTGGGTGACTGCTTGTCTTTGGAGAGGGCATAAGTATGGCATAGGCTGTGGACACTGAAAGTATAGTGATAGTCGACTGAGTTAGAGGTTGGAACTACTCCTTGGTTAGGTTAAAATGCTGGACTGTGGAGATATGGGGCCACATCAAGGATCAATTGGAGATTGTCCTTACTATGACACGTGGATGGTTTTCCCTCATCTTTGCTAGACCAAACCAGGCAAACTGGATGTTGTCCAAATACTGGCACATAGAAATGACTCTGATACTACATAAGCGATGGACACCACTTTTTGACCCTAAAAAATTGGGGGTGGGACCTATATGAGTACGATTACTGGTTCTACCTTTGGAATTTTGGTCAGAGGATGCATTTAGGTGCATCGGGAATGATATGGGAATATATCTAGACCACGATATATCATACATTGAATCCAACAACATTATCATTGCCAAAATTTGAGTACATCTAGATACCACAGAAGGGCTAGTTGAAAGTCTCCACTTACAATACAAGGATCTCATTAGATGGCAGATCCTAAAATATGAGGGGGTACCTTTCCGGTGTAGGAGATGCCATGAAGTCAATCACTTGTATAAGGATTGTCCGTTGATCACCAATGTGCACATCAAGTCCCCTAGAAGACAAGCGATAATGGGCACACAGACACATTTGGATACTTGATCGAATCCTACACATAATACAACAACAGAACACCCGAGGAGGCAGAGTGAGATGGGGAAGAATCCACTGCAAGCGGATGCCCTGACTCCTGATGCATGGGTCACTCGATCTCACTCATCGGGCACTGGCCTGATTCTGGGTACTCTCATATCCTCTCCTCCGACATCTTGTAATGTTTTGGATTCTGAATATGCTAATTTATCAATTGTTACATTGGGTTTCGGTTTATCTGCATGCAATTTGAGTCCCATCACATGTCTTGTTGCATCCTCCACCCCACTGCACTGACTAATAAGCCTACTACAATTGAGGGTATACCTTCATTACATTCTAAATGGGAGGAAATATGGGGCAATAAATCACATCATAGATACAATCTATGATCTCGTGCCCATCCTAAGCCACATCATACCTTCGGCCTGGGCGATGACCCTCCTCCTAAATCTTAGAAAATTCCCAGGGGGAGGAAATCAGATATATCTAAGGCCATCCAGAGGGTTGGTATTAAGGTGGGGACATGCATACAAACTTCCATTGACCGGGTTCTTAGAGCTTAAGACAACCCTGAATTGGTTACCCCATGAAGTGCCTATCCTTCAACTACAGTGGTCTAGCCATCCCAGACAAAAAATTGGAACTCGGGAGACTTTTTGGATCTAAAAGGATCGATGTATTGTTCTTACAAGAGAGATTGGGAGACGGTGTTGCCATCAACACCTTATTGACAACCATTCTTCTTGGATGGACATTCTATACACTTGATGTGAGAGGTCAATTGGGGGGATGAGCCATAGTTTTCAATAATAGAACTATTGATATTGATAACATATGGGGAAGTGAATGAGTATTGGGTGTAGACATTACATCTATTGAACTAAATGCCCCACTCAGTTTCATAAATATATATGGACCCTGTCATAATCATGTGGGCTTCTGGGATAAACTGATGACTACATATTTTATGGATAAAGACAATATCATTATTGGTAGAGATCTAAACTTCTCATTGGGACATGTTGAATCATGGGGTGCTTGAGCTCAAACTGATCCTTTGACGAAATATTTTGAACACCTGTTGGATACACATAGCCTCCTAAATATAGAAACGACCAAGATCCAGCCTACCTAGTGAAATAGGAGAATAGGCAAGGATGCATTGGCCTGAAGATTGGATTGATTTATCATTAAAGTACCACTAGTGGATCATTTGGACAGAATTAGACAGTGGGTGGGATCGGGGGGAATATCTGATCACTTCCCTATATTCTTTTAAGTCTTGAATTCCAATTGTAAGCCAAACTCTCCTTTTAAATTTAACTTGGCCTGGCTAGAGGAAGCAAAATTGCATAATATTTTAAAGGAATCTTCGATTCACTGTGACCAAGATAAAAAATCCTCTCCCGCTGTAGACATATCCAATAATTTATCCCGGATCAAGCATAAGACCATATTATGGGAAAAAGGTAAAAATATAAGAGACGAGGCTACAATATAAAAATTGAAGCAACAATTAAGGACATGTAGAGCACTAGCAATTTAAGTTATATATATTATGAAAGGAAGGAACAACTTATCATGTTGGAAGAAGAAGAGATTAAATTATTAAGATAGAAAGACGAGACTTGGCGATGAAAGAGAAGAGCTATTTGGCTAAAGGTCAGGGATGAAAAATACTAAATTGTTCCAACAATGTGCCAGGGGGAGGAAATTAGTCAATACGATATGAAGTTTAATAGACCAAAATGGTAGGGAGGTCAACACATTCCGTCATCTTCCTGATATGGACACAATACATTTCTCCCAAATGTTTAGAGTCCCATGAGAAGCTACCATTGCAGAAGAACTCCGCAGTGCTAGGACAATGCCCCAATTTGTGGAGGAAGAGGATGTGGAGTTTTTGAACAAGTCAGTCACGCTGGGGGAGATTGAAGTTGTTCTCAAGTGGTTCAAAAAAGATAAAATCCCTGGACCAGATGAATGGCCAATTGAATTCTATATTACCCTTTCTTACCATGTTGGTTCAAATCTCCTCATGGCTATCGAGGATTGCATGCTATCGGGGAAGATGCACGAGGGGTTTAATTATACATTTATAGCACTCATCCCCAAAGTTGATAACCCCAAGACTTTTTATGACTATCGACCTATCTCATGCAATTGCATATACAAAATCATATCTAATATCATTACTATCCACATCAAGCCCATATTATCCAAGAACATATCTAAGGAGCAATTTCCTTTTGTCAATCATAGACAAATCCATGAAGCCATTAGCACTACACAAGAAGGGCTACATTCCATAAAGCACAAGAACATTAAGAGCATCATTCTCAAGATTGACCTTTCTAAAGCATTTGATAGAGCATGTTGGACATACCTATAGCTTATACTTACCCATATTGGCTTTCCACACACTTTCATTAAATGGATTATGTGTTGCTTCACATCTGCATCATATAGCATACTCATTAAAAGGGTTTCATCCAATTTTTTCCATGTTGAGCGTGCCTTTAGATAGGTGTGTCCTTTATGACCCCTCTTATTCCTACTGATCATGGAACGTTTTAGTCAGCTTATATCCAATTCCCAAGCATCTGGGTCTTTAACTATGGTCAAGATGACATATCTATCCTATCTAACACATCTTTTATTTGTCGATGTTGTACTAATATTTTTAGATGCATCTATTTGGGACAACACTTGTTTCAAGCATATTATTTCCCTATTTTGTAAAGCTACAAGAATGATGCACAATTACAACAAATCAACCATTATTCCTATACTTTGTTTACAAAATGAACAAAGACATGCACTACAACAATTTCAATTCACAAGACTTGACATGGATGCCAGACTCAAGTATATTGGATTTAGACGCAAACCAAATGATTACCGTATTCAGACTGGACTTGGATCATTGCAAAATTGAAGGGAACGTTAACATTTGGTAGCAACAATGGCTATCTAGAGTAGGCAAATTAATACTAATTAAATCAGTACTAGAGGCTATACTAGTATACTAGATGGCTCTAGCCTAGATACCAAAAGGCATCACTAATAGAATACAACAAATATGTTGTAGATTCTTATGGAGAGGGAAACATGTTCGAAGGCACTTTCCCTGGGTGAAATGGGAGAGAATTGGAAAGCCCAAAAAATGGGGAGGATGGGACATAAAGGATTTGAATATATTTGCATCAGCTCTAGCAGCACAAATGGGATGGCAAATAATAACAATAGATAGTTTATGGAAAGAGGTGGATTATCACAAATACATATACCCTCTTACAATTATGGAATGGGTTCGAAGGTTGAAAAAGTGTAATATTGGTTCCTCCATAATATGGGAAGATATTGCTCACTACATATTAGTCATAAAAAGAAGATTGATGTGGCGGATTAGATTAGGTGAGCATGTCTACCTTGGAATTGATGCATGGTCAAGATGTGGAAATGCACATATAGTATTACTAGTGCTCAAATAATATCTTGAAATGGCCAATATCACTCAGCTTTCCCAAATGCCAGATGGGAGAAACACTTCATGGCTCTCATAGGCTTGTTTATCAACACAGGACCTCATGTTACCAGATATTTGGAGAATCGACTGGATCAAGTACATTGGGGCACTTGAGGAGTCACATGTCAGAATTATTGATCAAGAGGATGAAATCATCTGGGCTGCATCCCCTCTCATTCGTTATACACCCTGGGATATCGGAACAGGAACCGGTGGAGACTATTTGGTGGTGGCAACCACTCTGGAAGTTTAAGGCACCACAAAAATCATGGTTTCTCATGTGGTCCATATTATCAAACAAAGCGCCTACACATGATAATGCAAATCGTCAGGCCATACATGGACCATCACGATGTTGCATTTGCAAGGAACATGCTGAAAACATAGACAATCTCTTCCTCCATTGCCGAGTGACAATGTAGCTATGGAATCAAACATATATCTCCCTTGACATCAATATCAGATGGAATGGGGCATAACTCACCACTGCTTGGCAAACATGGTGGACCTCAACAGCATGCCAAAAGAATTGAAATTCCCCCCTACTTGTCTACTAGGGTATACGGTTGGCTAGGGACCAGATCATTTTCTTAGACTCCCTTATTCGGTGGACATCAATTTGAAATAACATTGAAGCACTATATCACTTAGTATCTGAGGATCAGATAACGAAACCCACCCATATTATTACTCCTGAAGTTATCAATAGAACTTTCCCATGGGCTTATTTTGATGGATCGGCCTAAGACATGGGTTGTGGGGGAGGATCGGTACTATTCATATCGGAAAGATAGTTTTACAAGCTCAAAATGGGATTACGGTGGGGAACCAACAATTATTCAAAACTAGACAGAACCAAACACCTACTCATTTTTTCACTTGATAAAAAATGCAACAGGATACAGATCTTTGGGGACTCAAATATTGTCATCAATTGGTTCAACTCTGCATCTCATTGTCCCATGCACATACTCAGGGGATTATGGGATGAGGTCTTTACAGTAAAATCACACTTTGATTTTATTGTCTGCTCGCACATATACATGGAAAGGAACAGAATTTCTGACGACCTTTCCAAGGAAGTCGCGCAGCAACCCAAGGGTAGTGGATAATCCAAGAATACAAAGAGCAGGAAACATATTAGTTTTTCCGTAGGCCATTCATCGAGCATGATGGGGGAGATGTACCGAACGATCTTCCATGATAATTCAATGGTTTTTGTTTTTTTGATACATATTATGATTGTTATGATGTTATTCTCATGTTTATATTATATGACTTTTTATGTAAATATTTTTTATCCTATTTGAGTCATGATGTAATAGTGGATAAATGTCTTCATCCATCTTTGATATTAGCATAATCATTATGTAGATGATACAAGATGTAATTTTCTTTTTTGATTATGGAAATTATGATTTTTTTCCAGAAAAAAAATCAAAAAAAAAAAAAAAAAAAAAAAAAAAAAAAAAAAAAAAAAAAAAAAACAAACAAACAAACAAACAAAAACAAATAAACCAAACACAATCTCCCAAATTATAATCTAATTAATTTTTTTAAATATTAAAACAAAAATAAATAAACCTGATCAATTTACCATTTACTTAATTTAATCAATATTAAACTAATTAATAATCTACAAATAAATAAATTATTAGAATCCTAACTAATAAATCTTTTAAGCTACAATAAACTCAAAGTATATTTATGTATGAAAAAATGAATTTATTTTTATATTTTAAAATATAAATAGAAAAACATAACACTATCAATCAAACTAATTTGCAGAATTCATGTTAATCAATTGCTTTTTATTTTAAAAATTTCAATATTATTTTAACTTTTTAATGATACGCTGATTTGATTTATTTACTTTTTCATTTTTAATTTATTTGCTTTTTTTAAACCAGCTAATTGATTTCAATATTGTTTTTTCTATTGATGTGTTGTTTTAATTCTGTGATTTTCCATTTTCAATTTGTTTGTTTGTTTGTTTGTTTTTTTTTTTTAATGCAAAATTCAAGTGAACGGAAACAATGACGAGTGTTTTATTTCTCATTACACATTATATCTTTCTTATTACTGTAAAAGGAAAATATTAATGATTCATAATAAAAGGTTCTTCGACGTTTCTCATTTTTGTGCTTTTGCTATTTTTTTTTGTTATTGTTAACTTATAAGAGGGTTACAATTTGTGTGCTCTTGCTATTTTTAATTTATAAGATGCTTAAAACTTTTGTACTTCTGCTAAATTTAATTTATAAGATGTTTAAAACTTTCAGATACACTAATAGAAAACAATAACTAGATACTCTACCAAATATAGTTGTGCTTTTGCATGTTTAAACCCGAGCAGCATCGTTTTTACTAATTATTGTTGTTTTGCTTTGAATCGGATGCTTATAAAATCTGCCAGAAAGGCTTTCAAATGCACTTGAGCTTGCTATTGATTCTTAGCCTGTGGTATCCAATTGATATTTGGATTTGTTTCTGGCACTTCTGTATCCCAAATATGATAACATTGTCACAAGTAAAACCATTTTTAAAAGTTTGCTATCACACCAACATCTGCAACCATGAGGAAAGGAGCTATCATTGCAAGGTATGTAGGGCTTTACCGGTAATTATATACTCGCCATGCTTCTAGCCATAGCGACAAATGATCAATGTAAGACCTCAGGTGAACAAAGCTTCAACCCAAACCCTTCATTCATTATTCTCTCTTACAATCTGTTAACATATATTTACACTACTAAAGATCGACATTGCCTTTGTCCTCCGAAAGCACTTGAGTGGGGATATCAGAGTTAGAATTTGATATAAGAAATATTGCAATATGGGACAGACATTATGTGTCTGCAAGAGGTGCAATCCGACCATCACATGAATTTTTTCTTGCCTGTGTTCAGAGCATATGGTTATGAGGGTTTTTATAGGAGAAAAAATAATAGATACAGAGTAGTGGTAGATGGTTGTGCTACTTTCATTAGGCGCAATCGATTGGAATGCATTGAGCAAACTACAATTGATTTTAGCTATTCAGTAGAATATGCGCTTGCCAAAATGTCTTCACAGCCTAAGAAGTGGAACCAATTAGCAAAACGAAGATTTTGTAAGGATAACGCAGTCCAGGTTATGATTCTGGCTTTCAAAGACAAGAAAAATGGTCCAAATTGTCGTGTTTGCATAGTGAATACAGATATTCATTCTCAACCTACTAATAGCGATGTCAAACTATGGCAGTTAATTACCTATTGGAAAATTTGAAGGAATCAATCGTTACTAAGCATTTGTGTTATGTGCAACATGCTTAAAACCGTGCCAAGCATTCTTCTACTCAGAGGTCTCCTTTTGAGACTTATTTTGGTTTTATACCAGAGTCTCCCTTGGATTTTATCTTTGGTAAAGACATATCAATTGATGGACACAATGATGTAGACAAAGCAACCAAGTTCATTGAACAAATCCAGGAAATTCACTAGGCAGTACGGGAACGACTGGAAAGAAGTCAAGCCAAGTATAAGGCGCAGCATGACAAGCATCGAGTTGAGAATAATTTTCAAGTTGGTGATCAAGTCTGGTTGTACATCAACAAAGAAATATTGCAAGAGGAAGGTAAAAAGTTGAAACCAATTAGATATGGTCCTTTCAAAATACTTGATAAAATTGGTGAAAATGCTTTTCGCCTTGATCTACCACTTTATATGCAAATTTATTTAGTCGTTAATGTTGAAAACTTGAGGTTGTATGAACCTTCATTGATTGAAGATCCCAAAGAGAAAGGCCATCTACCTTCTATTGAGAATCTGTTGCCTGAGTATCTCAATGAGATATAGGAGAACACAGTTCTTGACAGAAGGATAAGAACTTCACAATGAGAGGATGTTGAGTAACTTTAAGTTGGAATCAAAGGTAAAAATCCAAGTAAAGCATGATGGATAGAGATTGGAAAAGTGAGGGAACTTTATCCTCACTTACTCGATAGCTAAAAACCAATGTTTGGTGAACCAAAAGCTTCTAGTGGGAAGGAGTGATCCAAAATGGATTCCGATGTACCTCTAGATCAAAAGTCTTCGAATGCAGGTGAACGTGGAATAATGTTGAAGGGCTCGTAAATATGAAGCCAATGGTGCAAACCACACACAAATCCGAGTTTGGATAAGGAGAATTGAGCCAATAAAAGATTTAGAAAAGTCAAAGCCTACGTCAGTGGGACATGTGGCAATGCAGGAAAGAGTTGTAGGTTCCTAGTGATGTCAGCGCAGCAGATGATGTGGTAGTCGGAGATTGGTTCAGACCACAGCTGATGGATATTAGCGAGCAAGAATGTAGATCATCCGATCCAAGGAGATCGACACATATCACGTCGAAACATGCAGGCAAGTTATTGGGGAAAACAGACACGATAAAATTATGGAAAATGAGATAAACTCTTTGAGTTTTGACAGGAGGGAGGTAAATTGTTTATCATGTGCCCTAAAGACAGGAAGTGGTTTTAGACCAAGAGCATGCAATTCCACTCATCACTCAACACATAGCCTCCCGAAAACCACTTTATTACGTGCCTTCGGAGAAATAGTGAATGTGCTAGTGAAGGCGCAAAACCATGCGACAACCATCGGATGGAAGAGGACAGATCAACGGTGCAAGTTTTCTGGATTAGTTGAGGAGTGGGACGTGACAACCGTCAGATGGTTTTTTCTTGAGATCAGTGTCGAGGAAAGGTCGGACAGTCGGGGTCCACCCCGCACCCACCCGTCCTTTTGTTTATATCTTGTTTCTATTATAAACATATTTGTTCCATGTTTATTTCATAATTTGTAATTGTACATGTTATAAAAACACCATAACACAAAAAATTTGACAGAGGGGGAGTATATTGTGAACCATTCCAGGGGGTTTGGAGGTCAGAGTGACTAGTGCGGTCGAGTATATACTCATTTCGACTTGAAGATTCAAGTGGAACATAGTGGTGAGTTCCATTTTTGTGTTTGAGAGTTTATTTCAAGCTCAGACCTGTAACAATTATCTGAAGACATAATAAAGATGCAACACTGAAAGATAGGACCAGGAGACATAGCCAAGAAGTCTAGTGAACTCCTTTATCAATTTGGATTGTGTTTTTATAACTGTTTAAAGTCTATCTGATTCGCAATCTTATTGATCCATTGCACTAAGTAACATAGGAAACTCCACACATAGTCTGTAATACCTTTTTTTTTCAATTTTGGATCACCCCTTGAGAGCCATTGGGTTGCAACAAAAGGTGTTTTAAGGTATCTCTAGGGAACCCTATATTTTGGTATTGTTTATACTGATTCGTGTGATGTTAGATTGCTAGGTTTTTCAGACTCTGATAGGGATGGAAATGTAGTTGACAAATGATCCATAATAGGCTATGCATTCAACATTGGATCTAGGGTCATTACATGGAGTAGCAGAAAGGAGAACACCATATCCTTGTCTTCTGCAGAAGCTAAATATCAAGCTATGTGTGCAATAACATGTGAAGTAGTTGGGTTGAGGAGACTTCTCCTTGATGCTTGAGAAGAATAGAAAGTTGCAATAGTGATCAAATGTGACAACCAGAGCTCCATAAAACTTGCAAATAATCGAGTATTTGATAAGAATACAAAGCATATCGATACATAGTTTCATTTTGTCAGGGAGAGTTCAGTCAAAAGAAATCCATCTTGAGTATTGTAATAGTTTTGACAATGTTGCTGATATTTTTACCAAACCTCTTGGTAGAATCAAATTTGAGTTGTTTAGGAAGTGTTAGGCATATATGTGAATCCATTTCTCCATTAGGGGGGGTGTTGAGATTAATGTAGAAATAGTTCAAAATGAACCCTAGATTAGGATTTTGTTCCTGTTTTCTAGGATTCTATTCAACTTCCCTAAATGTGTGCTTGTTATATATATTCCTCACATTGTAATGAATGAGATATAGAGCGTATTCTACAGTGGCAGTCTTACAAGTGGCGTTTCACACCTGTAAGCTGCTCAGATGATTAATAAAGTTTATTCGTATTATTTTTTACATTAAGAAACAGAGAAAGTGGAATAAATTCCAAAATTGAAAATAGAGAAAACTTATAAACTCCTTATTATTGAATAATAGCTAAATAGATTACATATAAGAGACAAAGGAATATCAACAATAAATAACTAGAGTAACATTCAAATAAAACTCAACTCAACCTCCTGACTTGAACTAAACTAATTATAACAACTAACTCAACAAAATATTCTACAATCTAAAATAGTTAAATCAATTCAAACCTTCCTCGTCACTTATGGGAATTAAGGAAATATGTTAGCATTATATTTTCAGTCATGGGATTGTTGGAAGGTTGGGCCAGCTCATCATCAATTTGAATAAGAAAATGATTGAATTGCAAAAAGCGAAAAAAAAAGAACCAATAGTTTCATAGACTATTTTTAGTGTCATATACTATTTTTAGTCTCATATACCTTCAAATATCATTTTATTTCATTTCTTAGCCTTTGGACAATAGTTTAACCAGACCAATTGACTTAATGTTGAAACAATGGCTGAATATTTGGTGAAACTTTGTAATCACTTGCCATCTAACAAGTCGATTCTGTTTTGACATAAAGGAATCGCCTTTAAATGCATAAAAAAAGATCAAATTGAACTGAGATAGCTTTTGTGTGAGCCTATTATCACCTGTGGAGCATTTAAAAAATATGTTTTTTGCAGCTAGAATCGTGAACAACAAGTGTGAATTCTTACAACTGTCATTTTGTGGTAAAAATGCTTGTTTCGCATTCTGCATGTTGAGTTTACGTAGCATAATTTTCATGAGAAAAGTCTTCTGGTGGTGAAAAAACTTAAAATATTATTGCAAAGTAGATTGGAACAACATTTGTGTATAGGTTGTGCTATTGTGAAGTCATGTCACTGCATTTGTTTAGCGATGAATGATCTGTCCAAAGTATAATTACTTTATTTTTTGTTCAAAGGGTGTTGCTATAAATATGGATTTGACATCATAATTCCAAGGAAAATAAATAGATCAAAAGAAATAAAAACATTAAAAATAGTGAAAAATATTCAACCCTATATGCATGAAGTTGCAACAATCCCAGTTGCACAAGGTTGTTAGAAGGCTCGTAAAATCTTCAATATTCAAATATGGTAAGTGGTTGATTAAGAGGGAAAATACCAAGGAAACAAGTATATATTCAAACAATGGAATGCCTTCTTGCTCATATGCCCCCACACAATTTGAATACAATTTCTAAGCTCACTCTCATTAAGGTAATGTATGATAAAATATTTTGTAGGAATTCACTAGCAAGAAGGATATGATTAAAATAATAGAGAACTTGTGGGAGGGGTAGTGATTTTTTGAAAACATTATAGTTGGCAACTATCTTCAATACAACTAAGTTCATAATAGTCACACATCAAATAATGAACTTAAGACACCCCAAATTTATTACAATGAACTAATATTTGGTAATTCTTACCCATTTAACATTAGTGAACATTAGCATTCCATAAACATAAAGAATCCACAACATAGATGTATGGGTGACACTCTACACAGATTCATTAACTATTAGAATGAAGAATGTTATAAAGGTGCAACATCCTATGTAAAACACTATTATAGATGTAGAAACAAACCAAGGAAATATTTCCTACAACCTACTACTCAAGTGACTTACACAATCCAACCTCTAAATTATTTAAGCAAATGTGCCTCCATAAAGTCCTAATTCTTCCACCATTCAATCAACCAGTGTCCAAGTCTCTCCATAATGTCTTTACCTAGACTTAGCTCAATTGAAAACTCTTTTTTTCTCTTTGCAATCACTCCTTGATTGAATTTATTAGTCTTCAATGATTTAGCACTTTTTTGTGTCCTCTTTATATAGGAGTCAAATCCTTATTTGTTTCATGAAGGTGAGGTGCTTTCCATTCTACTCCTTCTCCAAAGTGAGCCAAAACATGCCAGTCTTACTAGCTTTTGACTCTACACTTTTAAAGATTACTCATGCATATCAATTGCTTTCGGTCAATTGTGTTTTTTTGCCCTTTAGTGACTTGTTTCTGATTGTGCATTTGTCCCTTTCATTTTCTTATGTTGAGGATCCATGCATCCACTGATCATGCATCCAATGGTTGGTTGTGCGTTAAGGTACCCTCATTGACTATTGGAACCCCAAGTCTTGGAACGCGCAACTCCCTGGATTCACATGCTACTTAAGGCACTCAATTTTATAAAGCTAACGAAGTCTCTTTCTAGTTTGTATGTTAGTGGAAAACCTTTGAACCTTTTATGAAACCAATGTTTCGGACTAGCTAGGTGAGTCCATCATCAGGGCAATGAGATCAATATCTTGAGAAGAGAGTCGTGAAAATAATGGAGCTATAAATTGTTGTTAAAAAAGAAATTTGATATCTATATGTGTTATAATGTCGGCCTTTATAATAATTATTTATTTATTTATTTTTAATTAATATATTATTTATTTATTTATTTATTTATATATTTTATTATTATTTTTATTGTTATTATTATTATATATATTTATTTTTTTTTATTCTTATATATTTTATTGTTAATTTATTTAATAAATTATTATTATTTATTATTTTTTTTATTGATTAAGTATATTTATAAATTATTATCGGTTGATTCATTATATTTGATTATTATTTTTTATTGTTATTTGGTTTATGTACAAACCTAATTCATATTGATAGTTTTTATTTATTATTTATTTATGTTATTTTATAATTATTATTATTATTAATTGTGTTGTTGTTTGTTGTTTGATTTTTGTTTTTATATATTATTATTAATTATTATTTAATGTTATTCTTATTTTTAATAATAATAAAATATTTTTATTATTATTATTATTTTATTTTGTTTATTTATTATTTATTTAAATCATATATTGAATATTATAAATAAATTAATAAAAAATAATAATATATTCTATATTATAAAAAATAATTAATTAAATAATACATACAGATATCAAATTTCTTTATAAAGGCCGACACTATAACACATACAGATATCAAATTTCTTTTTTAACAACTATTTATAGCTCCATTATTTTCACGACTCTCTTCTCAAGATACTGATCTCATTGCCCTGACGATGGACTCACCTAGCTAGTCCGAAACGTTGGTTTCATAAAAGGTTCACAGGTTTTCCACTAACATACATTCTACCAGCCTGTATGGAATCTCTTTTTAACACTCTTTCTAGTTTGTTTCCATGCCTTGAACACACCTCATAGATTGGGTGTGTATCCCTTGCAATAAACCACAATTTCCCCCCTTAAACAATCTCTTTGCAAAGATTTTCTTATTGTGTCCTATTATTGTATGAGGTTTCTAATTGTTTATTGTGCACCCAACCTTCATGTAAGAGTTGTGGGTAAGCCAATGATGTTCCTTGGCATTTTTTAGGGAACTTAAGCTAATTCATTGAGCCAACTCTTGTTGCATCCCTATATGTCAACCAATGATTCTAGAAGTGATCATGTAGTGAAGGTGCCTAAAGCCACTAAAGACTAGATCCTTAGAACCAACTATTTAATATATGTAGCTTGCATCTTGATTTCCTTCCCATAAATGAGCAAACCATGGTATCTTTCCCTTCCTCTCATTTATGTTTGCTTTTGGAAATTATGAAAATACATATATTCTAACAATTTAATGATGTCTTCCTAGCCCCTCTTTATGAGATCATATTTACTTATCCATGTCCATGGTTCTTAAAGCTTTTAGAGTGTCCTATCTTTGTGCAATGTTTTTCATCATCTATAGAGCACCCAATATTCATGCAAGGGTGCTCCATAAGCTTGTAATTCATCTTTCTATTGTGCAAAGGAACTTAAGCCAATTCATTTAACCAATCCTTTTTCCATCCTTCTATGCTAGCTATTGACTTATGAAGTGACCTTGTAGTGAAGGTGCTTGAAGCCATTTAAGGCTAGGACTTCAAAAATAACTATTTAATAGATGTAGTTTGCACCATGAGTTCCTTTCCACAAATGAGAAACCTGTGACAATCTTCCCTTCCTCTCATCCATGTTCAATTTATGAAGTGATCTGAACAGAAATATTCAAAGAAATATGAACTTTTATGTGATGTATTTTGAGTTTCCCTTTATGAGCTTATATTTATTTATCCCTATCCAAGGCTCTCAAAGCTTTCGTAGCGTTAGATCTATCTAAAATTTGGTATGTAAAGAAAAATGGCAACCACATTTGGATGTTTAGGACAAATTTATACTCAAAGAAATAGGCTATATCATAGATAACTAAATTCAAAGCTATTTCCAGATTGAAGGAGCAAAAGAAGGATATGTACCACATATCCTCTCACCATTTCACCATTGGAAACAATACATTGGTGGACATTGGATTTGCAATGATTCAGGCCAATTAGATCAAATTCTACATGTTATGGTCTGGTATTTTTCAATTTCGATGGACCAAAGTACAAAATACTCAACTATTTCAAGTAACATAACATGACTTGGCCATATTGCTACCAAAGTTGTTATGAGGAAGGAGAGCATTGACGAGCTCTTAGATTTCATACAATTTAGATGGAAAAACAAGCAGCAGACATATAAAGTGTTGGGTGAAATTTGCTAATGTTTGCCCCAAAAGAAGCGGACACATTAGATCAATGACCATCATCAATGGGGCCATAGTGTGTGCCAATGCATCAAACAAAGAACCATAATATTCCAAGTGGCATAAAGTTATGTGAAAACAATGGTATATTTAAAATATAATTGAAAGGAAGTAGCCTACCTAGCACCACAACCATAGGCAAAGCTTATACATTCGTGAAACATATCATGATTCCTAAATACATGGAAGGAGTCGAGATGAGTGATTAACAAAATGTAAGTGGCGATGGGATTCCACTACAAACAAGGAAAATAAATTGTTGAACATTAAGATCTTGGGAAAACCACAATTTAATGTTAATTTAGGCCTAACTGATAGAGTTACCAACAATATAGGGATGAAAACTTGGTTGGTGACTTGTTGAAGGATCTAGCTCCCAACATTGATGATGAAGATCCATGAAAATCCTAGAGATATACACATATAAAAAATGGGAAAAAGTTAAAATGGAGAAAAAGAACATGCAAAATAAAAAATGATAAGGGTCAACTTGTGATTGAGACACTATGGTTAGTCATGGTTAATACAATGAATACAAATTTGGTAACATTAGCACCTATAACAATAGAAATTGCACAAACTATTAAAAAAACCATCCTTGAGATGATGAATGAGACAAAGCAACATGTTAACATATTAAGCTAATATTTAAAATCAAGTGTCTTACTCCAATGAAGCGAAATACAGTTTGAGTGATTTTATCTTATTCACTTACAAAGATGAGGTTCAAAGTGTGCCACGTATCACACACATGCTCGCAAGAAGTATATTACAAGTATTGTTGTTGTTAAAGAACAATTGGAACATTGCATATCTAGTATGGAAAGAAAAGGGCTAAAAAATACAAATTGAAATGAAATGAACCAAATTGATTGAGGCCTAACTGATGCAGTTACCAAAAATTTAATGTTGGTGTTAAGATCTTGGGAAAAACACAATTTAATGTTGATTGGGGCCTAGTAGATGGAGTTACCAACAATATAGTGATGACAACTTGGTTAGTGACTCTGCCTCCTAACATTGATGATGAAGATCCATGAACATCCTAAAGATATTCACATTTGAAAAAAAGGAAAAAAGTTAAAATGGAGAAAAAAACCATGCAAAATAAAAAAAATATAAAAGTAAATTGTGATTGAAACCATAAAATTGGTCATAATTAATACAATGAATACAAATTTGATAGCATTACATTTATGACAATAACAATGGCAAAAAAAAACCATCTTTAAAATAATGAATAAACAGAGCAACACGTTAATATATTAAGTTAATCTTTAAAATCAAGTGTCTTACTTCAAAGAAACCAAAAACAATTTGAATGAATTTGTCTACTTCACTTACAAAAATGAGGTTCAAATTGTGCAACTTATCACATCCATGTTAGCAAGAATTATACTACATTGATGTTAAAGAACAATTAGAACTGTAGATATCTAGTAGGGAAAGAAAAATGCTAACAAATGCAAATTGAAATAAAATGAACCAAATTGACATTGAAATCAAACATGCTAGATTAAATCATAAAGATACACTCAAAGAGAGATTGATCATTTCAACCAGATAGTGACGGGTACATAATTTATGGTTGTCCGTCATAAATTACCATCATTTGAAAGAGAATATGAGTTCGTTCCTCTAAGTGCTTTGGTTAACATGGTTCCTAAATTAAAAGAAAATAAAAAATAAGCAGTGAATGATCAAGTTCACAATCAACAAGTTACATTGGGGAAGTTTGTGAAACAGTTAATTATGATGGGAAAAATTTATAATGAGTTAAGAGACCACTTTGATTTTATAATATTTGATTATATTATAATTCTTAAGGAGTGTTGTATGGTAGTTTAGTTTTTTGTATTCAAGTTAAAAATTATGATATAAGATAAATTGTATAATAAATTATAATCTATATTGGTTAATTTTAGCTAAATTAATAGTGTTTAATAGGTAAATGAAATTTTATAGTCTTACTTTGGGAGGAACTAATAAATTGAGATGTGAAATGGAAATATTAATTATTTGCTCATGCACATAGACTTCATAAATTTTAGTGAGTAGTAACTGCTAATAAGTCTAAAGCTTAAAGATAAAAAATCCCTACACAAATATCCAAATATAATGGAGAAATATTGCAACCATATCCATAAATTATAGCATAAAATGTTTAAGACACTTATCCACATAGTATTATCTTGTGAAAATATTGTAATAAGAACTCCAAATTATAGTGCAATTAAATGTTTCAAAATTAATTCTTTTAACAATATTGAAAATAAAAATTTATTTTTCAAAATTAAACATTAAAAATTACATTGGTCCATATTAAACTAAGAGTAATCTACAAACAAATTAATCATTAAAATCTGAACTAATAAATCTTCTAAATTACATTAAACTCAAAAAAAAAAAAACGTTTCCAAACCGGACTCATGTTAATCAAATGTTTTTTATTTTAAAATTTCCAATTTTATTTTTATTTTTTAATGATTTGCTGTTTGATTTATGTATTTTTCATTTTTAATTTGTTTTTTTTTCCTATTTTAATGCAAAATTCAATCGAACAGAAACCACGACGAGTGTTTTATTTCTCATTACAAATTATATCTTTTGACAGTTTTCTTTCTCATTACAAATTATATCTTTCTGGTTACTATGCTAAACAAATACTGACAACTCGTAATTAAATGGTCTTTGTTCTATTTTTTTAGCAGTTGTCTATAATGAGACTTTTTGAAAGTCTTTCTGGCAGGTTTTTCTGGTCAAAATCCGGTAGCAATTTATTGGAATTGCAAGTTTGATAGCTAGTTTCTGCACAATCAAAGGGTCCCAGGGGTTTTTCAGGTGCTGAATCCAAATATGCAGTTAAAAAACCATTTTAACTGCTAAAAATCAAGATTTAACCTCATTTCTTCCACCGGATTCCGTCACCGGAATCTCCAAAAAGTCGCATTATAAACAACTCCTTTTTTAAGGTGAGTTTCTGCTAATTTTAACTTATAAGAAGCTTAAAACTTAATTTGTAATCTTTCTATTTTTAACTTAAAAGACGGTTAAAACTTAATTTGTGCCCTTTCTATTCTTAACTTAAAATACACTTAAAACTTTTGTGCTTTTGCTAAACGCTTAAAACTTTCAGATACATTAACATAAAACAATAAGTAGATACATATCTACCAAATATAGTTGAGCTTTTTCATGTTTAAACCGGGAAGCATTGTCTTTACTAATTATAGCTATTTTGCTTTGAAGCAGATGCTTATAAAATCTATAAGAACGGCTTTCAAATGCACCTGAGTTTGCTATTGATTCTTAACCTATGGTATCCAATTAATATTCCGATTTGTCTTTGCCACTTCTGTGTCCCAAATAGGATGACATTGTTCCAAGTAAAACCATTTTTGAAAGTTTGCCATCACGCCAACATCTCAAACCATGACTTCTGGCCACAACAACAAATGATCAACGTGAAGACCTCAGGTGATCAAAGCCTCAACCCAAACCCTTCATTCATTGTTCTCTCTTACAATCTGTTACCAGACATTTACGCTACTCAAGATCGCCATCGCCTTTGTCCTTGGCAAGCACTTGAGTGGGGATATCGAATTCAGAATTTGATACAAGAAATAATGCATTATGGGGGCAAACATTATGTGTCTGCAAGAGGTGCAATCTGACCATTACATGAAGTTTTTCTTGCTTGTGTTCAAACTTCAAAGCATATGGTTATGAGGGGTTTTACAAGAGAAAAAATAACATATACAAAGCAGTGGTAGATGGTTTTGTTACTTTCATTAGGCGTGATCAATTGGAATGCATTGAGCAAACTACAATTGAGTTTAGCATTTTAGTAGAAAATGTGCCTACCAAAATGTCTTTAGAACCTGAGAAGTGGAACCAATTAGCAAAAAGAATATCTTGTAAGGACAACATATCCCAAGTTATGATTCTGGATTTCAGAGACCAGAAAAATGGTCCAAATCGTCGTGTTCACATAGTGAATACACATATTCATTCTCAACCTGCTATTAGCAACGTCAAAATATGGTAGGTCAATTACCTATTTGCAACTTTGAAACAAGAAAAGGTGAATGATCAAATTCCCCTAGTATTATGGGGAGACTTCAACTATCTGCCAAGTAGCGCTGTCCACTCTCTTTTAGTAACGTGTCGATCCGAGCCATGAGGATTTGAAGGTGGATCTATGTGGGCTGTTGCAATCTATAGCCATGTTCTAGCATTCCCTTCCACTGGTCAGTGCTTATGCTTCTTATATTTCCCACTCTCCACTAATGGGCTATGCTGGAGAACCCAAATCCACCACGTTTGCATGTGATTTCAAGAGAACTTTAGACTATATATTTTATAGTCGAACTAGTTTGGAGGTAGACTCACTGTTGGAGCTTATTGATGAGACTGCAGCCAGACCCAACATTTCACTTCCTTCGTGTTTTTGGTCATCTGATCACATTGCACTTCTTGCAAAATTTCATTGGTGCAGTTCCTCCTCATACTGCAGAAGATCAAACTTGACTCGTTAGCTTTTCAGCATGAGGTTTTAGACCAAGCAGGAATTTTCTTGACGGACTCTTTAAAAAGAGCGGTTGTTTTCTTGATGGACTCTTTCAAATAACCGGAGCGGTCGTTTTCTTGATGGACTCTTTCAAATAACCGGCTATGTCTTTAACTGAAGCCGAAGATCTTTAATTTTTCTCAAGTGTTACACTTTGTTCGCCTCATTCTTTTCAACATTTATTTTAAATTATCCGTTTAAGTTGAAGACCTAAATCATGCATTAAATACTCTTGGAATTTTGGTTGTAATAGAATATTGAAGACCTAAATCATGCATTAAATACTCTTGGAATTTTTGTTGTAATAGAATTTTGGCGACATCAAATATAAAATTCTTTAGTGTATGTTACAAATTTTGTTCCACAATGTGGGATAGAAATATGGAAATCCCTATTTTTCTCTCTTAATAAAATATTAACAATAAAAGAATTGATGGTCCTCGCATTGGTTTCTTCTTTTACTTGGTAAATTCCATACATGAAATTACAATGAAAAATTCAATTCAATACATGAAGGAAACGATTTCAAAACTAAATATCATAAATTATAAGAATAAAGATGAACATTCATAAATGCTTGCATGGTGGAAATTTGGAACGGATCTCTTCATTTCCTTTTATTCTTTAAAAAAATGTTAAGAGGGCGCAGCATGAACATAAACAGAGTATATCATGTAAAAAGAGTAAATAGAATGACAAAAAAATTGTATTTCATTAAAGTTTATTTCTATAAATAAAAACTGCATGTTGTCGCAGTCATAGTTAATATTCAATTCTCTCACTGAGATTAACACTTTCAATACTTATTATTCAATTCTCTCACTGAGCTTAGCACTTTCAATACTTATTATTCAAGAAAGAAATATTTGGTTCTTATTCATTTGATCGTTCGGCATATGGACATTTAAATAGAATGGTATGATTATATGGTTATTTTTTTTAACAAAATAGGATTACAACAATGATATCGAGAATACAGTAATTTTAGACTTTAAGCCTTTGTGGTTTTTTTTGGTGTTGTATGATAGACTTTAAGCTTCTGTGGTTTTTTTTGGTGTAGTATGATATTGATTATCCACAGTATTATATTCACCATGTCAACGTTTCGAACCCCAAAGGGGATCCATCATATAATCCGAATCATACTACACCAAAATACAGTAATTATTAAAATGACGAAACCCCATTGAAGGAAAGTTGTTACCCAAAGTTCAAGTTCAAATTATGTTTATTGTGAGAAATCATTTTTATGATTAGGAATTCATAGTAAGAAGCCATCAATAACCAAATATATTGTATTTCAAATATATTGTATTTCAATATCTTTGCGGAGCAAAGGTGATACTTTTGAATGAGAATTAATATATATGGAAGGATGTTAGCTTACATTTTAAAGTGAATTTATATATATAGGGATCTTAAGGGTTGTGCTTCTAGACTTTTCTTATTTCTTTTAGATTCATATCATTTATGGTTTTAAATTGGGCCTTGGGAGAGGTTTTAATAATTAGGGAGAGGTGATAACTTTGGTGATTTCTATTATAATTATAAAGGAAAAGGGTATAAACTAGTTCCTAGGTTTAAAAGGATTAAATTTGATCATTAATTGAGTCAAACAAAATGTTAAAAAATCTTGAGGATGCATCACATTAGTTGGTTCAAAACGTGGACCAAATCCTATCAATGTGATTAATCCAAAAGACTTATATCTACATTATGGATCACAAAATTCTTAAATCTAACAACATATAATTACTTTCAATATCAGGCCAAATTAAGCATTTAATTGGTAAATTCAACAAAATCTCTCACTCACATTTATGGGAAACACAATATGCTTATTGACCACCTCTCTAAGGTCATTAAAGTTTTAGAAGATGCCTTCGCGTTTATTAAATATAAAGATGTCAATGATCACTCTTATGACCCTAATTCCTTTCTCTTGTAGTCTCTAAAATTGTCATTTGAAGGAATGATACATAGGGTAGGACTTTAGGATCTTTACCCATTATCATCCCATGGAGGATCTCACCATAGGTATCAGGATTCATTCGGTAGCCACAAATATCCATTTCCTATACCCTTGATTGAACTCCTACCTCACCAAAGTTAGTGAATGTAACATAAAAGTGCGTGGGACTTTCACTGGTCCAAAGTTGAAGTTCAGAGAGTAGGAAAATGACATAGGTGAGCCAGCGACCATGGCGATTGCACTAGAACAAACCAGCGATGTTAGGGCTTCTGAATGCCTTGGTTTGCGATAGTTTTTCTTGGAAAAATTTCAATGCACGCGGTGAGGGGGATACTGACTGGTCGGAAAAGGGAAGACGAGGATATCCTTTAGGCAAGGACATTGTTGGCAAGAGGAAACAAACGTTTATGATTGCGCACATCGCAACATTGCAGCAATCATTTCTACACATCGTTGTCATGGAGCAAGAGCTCATTGACTACTCCACCGATTCGATGGATTCAATGCCAATATGGACAGACGATCCACCTCACAATCTAGCCAAGCTTTCACTGGCGAACCCCTGTGAACTAGATGACCAAGATGGGACTTATATAACTAAAATGGAGGATGATGTGTCCTCCCTCAATGAACTAGGGTTTTCGCAACCAACCCTTGCTAAAGCTATGGATTTTGATTTCAACCTACAGGACTACCAACCCAAACCGGTACTTATGATATCATCTCCTTATGAGCTACAATATTGGAAACCCAAATAGATTGCACATCAGGCATGTGGACTAGGATATTCATCCGTGGTGACAGGGGGTTTATCTAATCTCAAAGCAATTACGTTTAGTTTCAAGAACCTAGAGCTTAATTAACCAACCCAAGGGTTTCTCGCCCATAACACACAGTTAGAAACTCTAGCTATTTCGAGGGCATTTCCCAATAGATTCCAACCCAAGAAGAAAATAGGGTATCAGACTCGGATGATACCTAGCTAGAGGAGCCAGAGCATACACCAAAAAATCACCCTGAGAGAACGGGAGGCAAAAAACCTAAGTGTACCAAGGTAAGGGATAGTGGATGACTACTAGTATTTTGCGAAGGCATAAGCATGTTGTAGGAAGTAGACACAGAGAGAATGATGATTGTCGACAGAGTGAGAGGTCGTAACTATTCCATTGCAAGGTTAAAGAGATGGGAAATGGAAATTTGGGGACAAGTCCTGGAACAATTTCCAGTGATCCTCACCATGAAGAGAGAATGGTTTTCCCTCATATTCACAAACCTCGACCAGGCGAATTGCGTACTCTCCAAGTTCTGGCACATTGAGATGACCTTGTTCCTACTAAAATAATGGTCGCCGCTATTTGATCCTGATAAAGAGAAATTGGGGGCAGGCCCAATATGGCTTAGACTACCTAGATTACCTCTTCAATTCTCATCAAAGGATGTGATCAAGTGTATTGGGGATGATTCGGGGGTATACTTATATCATGAAAAATCATACATTGAATCTAGAAAGAACAACATAGCCAAAATATTGGTAGACATGGACACCAGAGAAGGACTCATGGAAAGCCTTCGTTTGAAATACTGTGGGTTCATCAGATGGTATATCATGGATTATGAGGGGGTTCCATTTTAGTGCAGTCGATGCCATGAAGTTGGCTATTTATACGAGGACTACCCATTGATCACATATACAAACATTTAGTCTTCAAAGAGACAAGTGACTATGGGCACACATACTCAAATGGATATTGGATCGACCCCTACACAGAATGCATCAAAAAAACCCCTGAGCAGATAGAAGGACATTAGGAAGACTCCTCAGTAACCGGTTTCTTGGCCTCCTTCAGCAAGGGTCAAAATATCTCACTCTTCTAGAATTGGTCTGATACCGAGTACTTCACTCTCATCCTCTCCTCCCATATCATGTCATGTTTTCAATTCACTATATGCCAATTTATCTCTTGTTGCATCAGGTTCTAGTCTATCTGCATGAAAGTTGAGCCTCATCACTTGTCTATTTGCATCAGCCCCCCTACCAACCTGGCAACTGATCCTACCAATATGGAGGGTGCCCTCTCCTCTCATATTGTAAAGGCTAAATCATCAAGTAAAAACTCCCATAACATATGTAATCTTAGATCCCTCGCTCACCCCAAGCCTCAACTTACCTTAGGCTTGGGTGATGACCACCCCCCTAAACCTCAGAAAATCCCTTGGGGAAGGCAATCCTACATATCCAAATTTATCCATCAGGCTGGGATTGAGATGTCGACTAGCATACAATCCTCCATCAACTAGGTTCTTAGAGCACAAGTCAAACTTGAATTGGTTACCTCATGATGTGCCTATCCTTCAATTGCAGGGGTTTAGCCAGCCCAAACAAAAAATTGGCCCTAAGGAGACTATTTGAATTTGAAATATTCGATGTAATATACCTACAAGAGACATTGGGAGATGGAGCAGTGATCAACACTATTCTAACATCCATCCTACCTAGTGGACCTTTCATACCCTTGATGTGAGAGGACGATTGGGAGGATGTATTATTGGCTTCAATAACCGAACTATCAAGACTTAAAACATTTGGGGAAGTGAAGGAGTTTTGTGAAGACATCATATCTGTTAAACTTGACACCCCACTACACTTGATCAATATATATGGACCTTATCATTCACGGAGATCTGAACTTGTCACTGGGACATGCCAAATCATGGGGATCACGAGCACATACTAACCCCCTGACTAACTATTTTAAGCACATATTGGACTCACATAGTCTCCTGAATATAGACATGCCCAAAATTCAACCCACTTGGTGCAATCGGAGGATCAGGGAAGATGCATTGGTCCGATGTCTGGACCGATTTATCATTAAATCTAAGCTAGTGGATCGATTAGACAAAATACGATATTGGGTGGGATTTGGGGGTATATTTGATCATTCCCCAATTTTCTTTGAAGTCATGAACTCAAATTGTAAGCCAAATACTCCTTTCAAATTCAACTCAACATGGCTTGAGGAGACTGAATTACATAATATTGTTAAGGAGTCATGGATCTAGTTTTGCCAAGATTCCAACTCTTCACTGGCTGTAGTCATATCAAGCAGCTTGTCTCAGATCAAGCACAGGACCATTGTATGGGAAAAAGTAGAAAAGGAAAGAGACAAAGCTACTCTATTGAATATTGAAAATGAACATGCTGTGATGAAGGACACTGAAATTTTAGGTTTTCAAACCATTGAAAGGAAGCATCAACTTATAAGATTAGAATCAGAAAATATTAAAATATTAAGATAGGAGGAGGAAGCTTGGAGATTAAAGAGCATAGCCATTTGGCTTCAAGCGGGGGATGTCAATACTAAATTCTTCCAACAATGTGTCGGAGGGATAAAATTAATCAATATTATTTGGAAATTAAGGGATCAAAATGGCAGGGAGGCCAACACATTCAATTAGCTTGTAGACATGGGCATTAGACACTTCTCTCAATTTTTTAGAGCTCCACTAGAAGCAATTATAACAGAAGTGTTCTGCATTGGCAGGAAAATTCATCGATTTGTGAATGAGGATGATCTGGAGAACTTGAACAAACCATTCTCTTAGATATCATTTTGGGATTCAACTGCGATAAGTAATTCATTCACGTATGACCATTTCCATGAGAGGTAGTCATAACTGACTAATTTCTCATGATTTTTTGAATAGTTCACTTAGCACTCATTGCATCGGGTGATGCTCACAGGGTTGAAGAAGTGG